>CAUYLG010071743.1:0-231373 GCA_963573385.1 Cacajao melanocephalus | reverse complement strand
TCAAACGTAGATTAGGTCTTTTCACATAATCCCATATTTTTTGGAGGCTTTGTTCATTTCTTTTTACTCTTTTTTCTCTAATCTTGCCTTCTCATTTTATTTCATTGAGTTGATCTTCAATCTCTGATATCCTTTCTTCTGCTTGGTCGATTCGGCTATTGAAACTTGTGTATGCTTTGTGAAGTTCTTGTGTTGTGTTTTTCAGATCCATTAAGTCATTTATATTCTTCTCTAAGATGTTTATTCTTGTTAGCATTTTGTCAAATGTTTTTTCGAGGTTCTTAGTTTCTTTGCATTGGGTTAGAACATGATCTTTTATCTCAGAGAAGTTTGTTGTTACCCACCTTCTGAAGCTTGTTTCTGTCCATTTATCAGACTCATTCTTCATCCAGCCTTGTTCTCTTGCTGGTGAGGAGTTATGATCCCTTGGAGGAGGAGAAGCATTCTGGTTTTGGGTAATTTCATCCTTTTTGCACTGGTTTCTTCTCATCTTTGTGGATTTATCTACCTGTGGTCTTTGTAGTTGGTGACTTTCAGATGGGGTCTCTGACTGGATGTCCTTTTTGTTGCTGATGAAGTTATTTCTGTCTTAGTTTTCCTTCTAACAGTCAAGCCCCCCTGCTGTAGAACTGCTGGAGGTCCACTCCAGACCCTGCTTGTCTGGGGATCACCTGCAGCAGCTGCAGAACAGTAAGGATTCCTGCCAGTTTCTTCTTCTGTTATCTTTGTTCCAGAAGGATACCCACCAGATGTCAGCCTGAGCTCTCCTTTATGAGGTGTCTCCTTGGTTATATGGGGGTTGGGGAGCTGCTTGAGGAGACAGTCTGTCCCTTATAGGAGTTCAAGTGCTGAACTGTGAGCTCCATTGTTCTGTTCACAGCTGCTGGGCAGGTATGTTTAAGTCTGCTGCAGCAGAACTCATAACCGCTTTTTTCCCAGGTGCTCTGTCCCGGGAAGGTGGGGCTTTATTTGTAAGTTCCTGACGTGCTGCTGCCTTTTTTCAGAGATGCCCTGCCCAGCAAGGAGGCAGCCTAGTCACAGTCTGCCAGCAGAGGTGTTGCTGAGCTGCCATGGGCTCTGCCCAGCTTCTGTGTGAACTTCCTTGCAGTTTTGTTTATGGGGTATAGTAGAACTGCTTCGGTAATGGCAGTCTGCCTCAGTAATGGCAGACTATCTCTGTAATGGCAGACTGCCTTGGTAATGGTGGATTGCCTCGGTAATGGCAGACTGCCTCGGTAATTGCAGACTGCCTCAGTAATGGCGGACTGCCTCGGTAGTGGTGGACTGCCTTGGTAATGGTGGACGCCCTTCCCCCCACAGGGCTGGACTGTCCCGGGTCCAGCTGTGCTTGCTGTGAAACTCTCAATCCAGAGCATTTCAGTTTGCTGGTCTTTGTGAGGGTGGGACCAGCCAAGCCAGATCACCTGGCTCCCTGTTTCAGCCCCCTTTTTTTCAGCTGAATGGGCAACTCTGTCTCCCAGGCATTCCAGTCACCAGTTGAAATGGTGCCCGGATTTGTGAGTTTTTGTGCAGAGACCTGCTGTGCTGGCTGAAACAGCCATGCTGGAGACTAGTGGCACTTTTCCACCTGGGAATCTCCTGGTCTGTGGGCAGTAAAAATTCATTTGGAAATGCAGTGATCACTCACCCTCTGCATTTTTGCTGGGAACTGCAATCCAGAGCTGTTCCTATTTGGCCATCTTGGATCCTCCCTCCTCTTCTTCTTTATAAATTACCCATCTTGGGTACATCTTTACCAGCAGTATGAAAATGGACTAATACAGTAAATTAGTGCCAATAGTGTGGGGCACTGCTGTAAAAATACCCAGAAATGTAGAAGTGACTTTGGAACTGGATAACAGGCAGAGGTTGGAACAGTTTTGAGGGTTCAGAAGAAGACAGAAAAATGTGGGAAAGTTTAGAACTTCCTAGAGACTTGCTGAATGGCTTTGACAAAAATTCTGATAATGATATGTACAATGAAATCCAGGCTGAGGTGGTCTCAAATGGAGATGAGGAATTTGTTGGGAACTGGAATAAATGTGACTCTTGCTATGTTTTAACAAAGAGACTGGTGGCATTTTGCCCCTGCCCTAGAGATTTGTGGAACTCTGAACTTGAGGGAGATGATTTATAGTATCTAGCAGAAGAAATTTCCAAGCATCAAAGCATTCAAGATGTGACATGGGTGCTACTAAAAGCATTCAGTTATAAAAGAGAAACAGGGCATAAACCTTTGAAAACGTTGCAGCCTGATGATGCAACAGATAAGAAAAACCTGTTTTCTGAAGAGAAATTCAAGACAGCTGCAGAAATTTGCATAAGTAATGAGGAGTCTAATGTTAATCTCCAAGACAATGGGAAAAATTTCCCCAGGGCATGTCAGAGACCTTTGAGGCATCACCCCCCCCATTATAGGCCCAGAGGCCTAGGAGGAAAAAATGGTTTCCTGGGCCAGGCCCAGGGCCCCCCTGCTGTGTGCAGCCTAGGGACTTGGTGCCCTGCATCCTAGCCACTCTAACCATGGCTAAAAAAGGCCAAGGTACAGCTTAAGCCATGGCTTCAGAGGGTGCAAGCCCCAAGCCTTGGTGGCTTCCATATGGTATTGAGCCTGCAGGTGCACAGAAGTCAAGAATGGAGGTTTAGGAACTCCACCTAGATTTCAGAGGATTTATGGAAACACCTGGATGTCCAGGCATACGTTTGCTGCAGTGATGGGTCTCTCATGGAGAACCTCTGCTAGGGTAGTGCAGAAGGGAAATTTGGGGTTGAAGCCCCCAAACAGAGTCCCCCACTGGAGCACTGCCTAATAGAGCTGTGAGGAGAGGGCCACCATCCACCAGACCCTAGAATGGTGGATCCACCTAGAGCTTGCACCATGCACCTGGAAAAGCCACAGATACTCAATACCCATAAAAGCAGTTGCAAGGGAGGCTGTACCCTGTGTAGCTGCAGGAATGGAGCTGCCCAAGACCATGGGAACCCAACTCTTGCATCAGCATGACCTGGATGTGAGCCATGGAGTCAAAGGAGATCATTTAAGAGCTTTAAGATTTGACTGCCCCAGTGGATTTCAGACTTGCATCGGGCCTTTAGCATTTTCATTTTGGCCAATTTATCCCATTTGGTATCAGTGTATTTATCAACGCCAGTACCCTCACTATATCTAGGAAGTTACTAACTTGCTTTTGATTTTACAGGTTCACAGCTGGAAGGGACTTGCCTTGTCTCCGATGAGGCTTTGGACTGTGGACTTTTGAATTAATGCCAAAGTGAGTTAAGACTTTGGGGGACTGTTGGGAAGGCATGATTAGTTTTGAAATGTGAGGACATGAGATTTGGGAGGGGTCGGGGTGGAATAATATGGTTTGGCTGTGTCCCCACCCAAATCTCATCTCGAATTGTAGCTCCCATAATTCCCACATGTTGTGGGAGGGATCCAGTGGGAGATAATAGAATCATAAGGGCAGTTCCCCCAATACTGTTCTCATGGTAGTGAATAAGTCTCATGAGATCTGATTTTTTTTTGAGATGGAGTTTTGCTCTTGTTGAATATGAATATTTAGACCCACAATATAATATGTAAACTAGGCTATGTGAATATTTAGACCTACTATATAAATATTAAAAGCTACTTAAGTGCTTAAGTGTCAATTTTAAATACAAATTGTATTTCACAAATCTGGTCTCTACTCACTCTTAGAACCACCCAAGCTACCCACTGTGGGAAAAACTATTCTATAATAAGGGTGAGGATATTTTTAAAGTTGTCTACTAACTTCTTAAGCATAAAAACAATGGGAGGAAAGACTGAGAAAATAACTCAGTACATTTGACTAAATAACATTTTTAATTTTTTTTTAATGCTAAAAGCCAAATGGTAGGCTGGGAGGATTTTACAGTGAAACAGAAAGTCCAGCAAACACTGTGGAAAGTGTAAGACAGGAGGTTGAAGTGCAGCAGTAGGGACTGGGCAAAGGAGGCAGTGGGAGACCAGGAAAATTGGCATTTTGGAGGGCAGTGGCAGAATATGGCGAAACATGATAGGCTTCATATCCTCAAGTTAGTAATAAAACGGGTAGAGCAATGACCTGTGACTATGCAAACTGGGGCCCCATGAATGTTTCGAGCCTAAATGACCTTGGAAGTCTACCACCTTCAGTAGCTTTTGCTCGGGGTTGGGAATAGAATATGGAACAAAGCCATATTATCTTATACCTGAGAAGCTGGTTCCCTGGCTGTAGGGCTTTCACTATGAAAGTCTTCACCTTTTGACAGCACTCATAACTGCCCATGGAGAAATGGGGAGCTGAGGCTTCTGAAGAATACTAAATGCCCCTACAATGTCTTAATGAACAAAGAGGAATATCTGTGTGTAACCCCCCCATCTAGGCACCAAGGAAGGAGAGCTCAGCAGATTCCTGGCACAATTAATGCCTGAAGAATATCTGAGTTTATAATGTTACTACTCAGTTATTTCCTTTTATCCTTTATATATAATCGTATATTAGTTTATAGAATTAGTGCCTGAAGAATATCTTACTACTCAGTTATTCCATATATATAAGGAATAACTGAGTAGTAAGATATATATGGAATGTATATATGGAAGATATATATGGAATAACTGAGTAGTAAGATATTCTTCAGGCACTAATTCTATAAACTAATATATGATTATATATAAAGGATAAAAGTATATATGTATATGGAAATAACTGACTAGTAAGATATTCTTCAGGCACAATTCTATAGTATATACATGTGTGTATGTGTATATATATGTGTTTGTGTGTATATATGTATATATATATATGTGCATGTACATATAGTATATGTGTGTATATATTCTATATGTATATATACATACATATATATACACATATATTCTCTATATATATATACACACATATATACATATATATAACTATATCTTAGTTCACAGAGGAATGCCTAGAGCAGACATGGTACAGAGCCTGAATTAAGGAATAGGCAGCTTACAGTCAGAGGAACGTCTAGAGGAAACACGATGCAGAGCATGATTTAAGGGAAAAACAGTTATACCAGGACAAGAATCCATGGTCCAGGCAGCAGTGTTCAAGACTGTAAAGATACCCACTGTATGGCAGGCTTGGAACAAGAGCCACTCCTCCTGATAAAGGAGTTATAGTACCTTGCGTCCAGTTCTTGTGGAAGGCTGCCCTCAGACCGGCAATCCTATGAGCATCCAAGGGCTTAAAACCCCTCTGGTATAATCACGCCCTGGTGACTGTATAACTTGTCAGCTCTCTAGCTACTGTGCTGGCTCAGAGCATCCTCCTATAGAAATCATTGGAAGCTGCTAGCAGGTGGCTATAGACCTTGTAAGTTCTGTTGTTGCTCAAAGCATCCTCCTATAGAATTCCTTAGAAGTAGCCTGCCTCTAAAAAAGAGATATTGCACAGTGCACACCCCCAACTGTGAACAGCCCACCTCCTTGCCTCAGTGACCTAACGGGGGTGGACCCCTTGCTGTGCACTGCCCACCTCCTGGCCTAGGTGACCTAATAGGGGTGGACCCCTTGTTTATTGCTCACAACCCTAACATTATCCTTAAGATGACCTCACTCACTACCCTGCCTCCAACCTATACCCAATAAATACAGATGCTTCTGGACATTTGGGGCCTTGCCTGCCTCTGCTTATAGGTGGCATGGCCTCCTTGAGCCCAGCTGTGCTTTCTTTGTCCTTCTGTGTCCTGTCTCTTTATTTCTCGGAACCTGTGCCTCAGCACAGCAACAGGGGACACCCCATGACCCTGTAGGGCTGTGGCCCTACAAATATCCATGGTAACTCACTGCCTCAGCATAAAAGATCTCCCAGAACTAGGATTCACAACAGTTCTGACATAATTCTCTGCTGCCCTAACCATTTTTAGATATATTCTTGTTTGTCCTCTCCCTCTTTTTCTCGGCTGAGTTAATATCTCAACAATAAAGATCCCTTATATTCTCAAAAAAAAAAAAGGAAAAAAAACAAAAATATCCTTCCAATGTAATTTTCCTCTCTTTCTTAGCAGGAAAACTGGAGCTGTAGCTGCCCAACAGATTCTTCTCACCTGCTGCCCAGATAAAGCTGATTTATCAAGACAAGGGAATTGCAAATAGAGAAAGGTTTCGATATACATAGGGACAGCTAAATAGGAGACTGGAATTTTATTATTGGAAAGGGAAATAAGCCTCTACAAACATTCAGAGGCTAGGGTTTTTTCAAGACAGTTTGGTGGGCAAGGGGCTAGGGAATGGGTGCTGCTGATTGGTTAAGGATGCAATCATAGGGATGTGGAAAATGATCCTCATGCCCTGAGTCTGCTTCTGGGTAGGGTGTAGGAGATCTGCCAGAGTGGTGGGAAAAAGTTATAAGAAAGATGCAAACCTTCTTGGAAGGCTGAGAGGTTTTGCAAAGCTTTGGGAAGGAATGAGCTGAAGGCGGCTGTCCTTATCCAGAGGCAAGTTACAAAGGAATGTAAGGCAGTTTATCTAAATAGCTTGTTTACTCATGTTGTCCTAAGACCAACCTTTGATCATCCATGCACAGAACTGCTCTCTACTCAGGGGGTCAGCAAAGTTAATTACCCACAAATGGTGTTTACTCAATATCTTTGTCATTTAATCTGTACTAAATAAATGTGCAGTATCTCTGGCATATTGGGGCTTCACAGCCAGATTCCCTCTTCAGGATCTGTGAGCCATGGGATCACTTGGCCATACTCCCACAGGCAAAACATCTGTGTCTGTGCATTTCTGTCATCCATCACTCAGACAGAGTCTGCTGGTCAGACTCAGCAGTGGGAACCCAGGACCTATTGAGTCATAAGTCCGGGTGAAGTCATCTGGTCATCAGAAGAGCTAAAGTCTGAAAAGATATGTCCAAAGGCCAATCTTAGGTTCTACAATAGTGGATGTTATTTATAGGAGTAATTGGAGAAGTTACAAATCTTTTGACCTCCAGAAAAATGGCTGGTTATGCTTTAACTATGCCTACATCTTTGCAGAATTCAGATTCTTTTCATAACCCTAACCTTGTAGCCTTTCATTAGTTTTACAAAGGCAGTTTAGTCTGGGGAGGGGCTATTATCATCCTTGCTTTAAGGATACATTTCTCCCAAAGTTAGCTTGGCCCACAGCCATGAATGGCCAAGGACAGTTTGGAGGTTACAGGCAAGATGGAGTTGGTTAAGTCAGATATCTTTCACTGCCATAGTTTTCTCACTATTATAATTTTTGCAAAGGTAGTTTTAGAGATTTGTAATGGCATAATGGTTATGAACCCAAACTCCAGAGGCAGGCTGCTCGGGTTTGAATCCTAGGATTTTCATCTAGCTGTGTGATCTCAGACAAGTGACTTAACAGCTTTGTGACTCCAAGTCTCTGCTGTAAAATAGGGATGATAATATCTTTTCTTGATGATGCTGTGAGGAAAAGGAGTTAATCTGTGTAAAGACACTTAGAAAGGTCCTGGCACACAGTGAATATTAGTTACTGCTATATAAATTGCTGAATGAATGATTTCAACAATAGCCCATGAGGAACATGTAAACCAATTAAATAGTCTGTTCCTAAATGAACAGAATATTTATAGACATACAGGCCTATTTATTTTCTTCTGTTGAGCAGCCAACAATAATAGTGGATGTACATGTTTGTCTTCTTAATAGGAAAGAAGTAGGCTTAGGTTGATTGAGTGATTGAGTGCCTACTGTTTGCCAGGCACTCAATAGATATCTTTTTACCTCATTCTCACAACAAGCCTGAGAATTAGGTATTTTATCCCCATTTTTCCTTAGGCAGAAACTTGTCCAAAGTTGCATAACTTGCTCCAAATCACTGTGCCTAGCAAGTTCTAGGAAGGAATTCAAGCCCATCTGACTACAACATATAATGTGTCAACACAGATGTCCACAAGTTTGCTTTGTATGTAGCCACCTGAAGGAGAATGAATTAGAAGCATTATTTTTGAGGGAGTTCCATGCCATTAGAGCCAAATTATTTATTGGCTATGCCAAACTGTAGGGTTTTCTATTTAAACAGAGTTTTGGTCCAGGTGTAATTATAATATTCTAGATAGAATATAACTTATCTAGTGGCCTATCTTACAAGAAAAGAAGTAAATAAAAGAAAAATATTGCTGAAACTTGAAGGATAAATCAATATAGATGCCTCAGAAAAGATGAGATGGGATGAGTGGAAAAATAATTTTGGGAAATGTAATGACAAAAAAATAAACTATCACTATTGCTGCATTTTGCTTTTGTCCAATATTGCATCAGCATGTATAGACATGAACTGCCATTCAGTGAAACTTACATGTCCTCTCTCCTTTGGGAAGGATCATGGAGGTTTCTGATGTCACTCTTTTAAATGTTCAGAAATAGAAGCAAACATCTACTGTTAAAAAAGTAAACCAAGTGAAGAAAAGAAAGGAAAATGCCTTGTACTCTTTTGCATAGATATGGATATATCAAGTAATTTGTGTTGTACTAAAGAGGTTGGAAATATATTTTATTTATTTGCTTATGTAACTTTTACTCACTATTTTCATTTTGTGGTGAGTAAAGGGAAAAATGTAATAAGAACAAAATGACCTTTCCATTTTGTCCTAAAACCAAACAGGAAGAGGGAGTACTGCCATCTTTTGGTTACACAATATAATAATTTTAAAACATTACACTTAACAGCCAGATGAATGCCAATATTAGTCATCACCAAATGAACAGAAACACTGACTTACCTGCCATGAGTTAGTTCCTTAGACTATTTCTTCATAACATCTTTCCTCTGCAAAGTAATCACAGAGTCTCCAAAATCTCATTTTTTTTCAGTTGTAGACAGAGAGAGAAAGTACTGGTGGGCCAAGTAGATTATCTTAAAGACAGTGAACCGTTCTAATATTTGTATTCAATGATTCTAAAGCATTCAGAGCAGACAAAGATAAAAGAGAAGGGGAGAACTTTTATGTTTAATTACTAAAGTTAATTTCACAGTTGCCCCAGGGGTCAAGAACTTGAGTAGAAGGCTGGACTCCCTTAGACCAAGGAAACACTATGGCAAAAGCTGCCAGGTATCCACTACAGGGCTTCATCTGCACCAAGCAAGAGAAAAAGCATAGCAAAAACACAATTGGAGCATTCCAGGAATGTTCCTTTTTTTTTTTGAGATGGAGTCTCCTTCCATCATCCAGGCTGGAGAGCAACAGCGCAATCTCGGCTTACTGCAACTTCTGCCTCCTGGGTTCAAGCAATTCTCCTGCCTCAGCCTCCTGAGTACATGGGAGTACAGGCGCCTGTCACTGCACTCTGCTAATTTTTGTATTTTTGGTGGAGATAGGGTCTGCCATGTTGGCCCAGCTGGTCTCAAACTCCTGACAGATGATCTGCCCACCTCGGCCTCTCAAAGAGCTGGGATTACAGGAGTAAGCCTTCATGCCCGGCCAATTTTTTTAAGGAAATATGGTACTACAATAGATGGAAACTAAAGAAGTTTATCAGAGTGTACTATTAGGGGTGGCCTCTCAGTGAGCTAAGCTGGCTGCAGGGAGGCCATAGACACTGTGGTTACAGGACACATTTTACTAACAGCCATCCTGAAGAAAAGACTTTGAATAGGTAGAGAGTATATATTTTAAGAGGAAACATTAACTTGAAAAGGAGAGGAATCTGGAAAGTAAATATAATCCCCTCAAATCATGTTTGGATTCAGAGAAGCAGCTATCCAAATGAGGGTTTTGTTTTTTTTTTTCAAGGCTCATCAGGGTGGCAGAAAATAGAATATAAAACCCTGAAGGGGGATTTTAAGAATATTTGGAACAAAAGGGAAATATGGAAATGTCATGGTATTTGACTGAAAAGAAGTGAACTGAACTTGACATTTATTTGGATAATATCACTTTTCTATATGCACAGTACTGATACGTTTTTAGAAATAAAAGGGTGAAATGTATGTCTTCTTGTTAAAAGATAAATAAGTAAACATTCTCATAGGGTGCCAGAGAGGAGACCGGGCAAGGGGAGGACCTGGTTTCTAGTCGTAGGTCTCCACTGACTAGTAGGGTGCCCTTATGCCACTTAGACTCCCTGAGCTTTGGTTTCTTCATCTACAAAGTAAGTTTGCTGGATGCCAACATAGCTTCTCAAGCTGAGTTCTGAGGACTCTTCTGCATCTATGAATTATTTTCAGAAGCCAATAGGTTCTCTGCTTTAAGAAGTATCAGACTCGATCATTTCTAATCGCTTTGCTAGCCCTAAAATTCTAAGTTCTCCAATTCCCTCAGGACCTAGAGGAGGAAGAAAAGTCAGCACGCTTATTTTTTTCCTCTGTTTACCTTCTCCCTGACATGCAATTATTCTATTGTTCTGAAACTCTAGAGCAGTGCTTTCCCATAGAAACACATTTAACTTAAAATTTTCCAGGCCAGGCACAGTGACTCATGCCTGTAACCCCAGCACTTTGGGAGGTCAGGGCAGGGGGAACACTTGAGGTCAGGAGTTCAAGATCAGCCTGGCCAACATGGTGAAACCTCATCTCTACTAAAAATACAAAAATTATCCAGGCATGGTGGTGGGTGCCTGTAGTCCCAGCTATTTGGGAGGCTGAGGCAGGAGAATCGCTTGAACCCAGGAGGTGGAGGTTGCAATGAGCCAAGATTGTGCCACTGCACTCCAGCCTGGGCAACAGAACAAGACTCTCCCAAAAAGAAAAGAAAAAAAAATTCTAGTAGCCACAGTTTTAAAAGCAAAAAGAAATGGGTGAAGTTAATTTTAATTATATATTTTATTTAGTCCAATATATCCCAAATATTCTCATTTCAACATGTAATCAATGTAAAAATTAATGAGATGGTATATATATATATATATATATATATATATATATATTTGTACTAAGTCTTAGAAATCCAAAATGCATTTTACATTTACAACACATTCCAATTCAAAGTAGCCACATTTTGGGTTCCATAGTCACATTATAGCACCAGACCCCTCTGATTCAGCTTTTAAATTGTAGGTTTTCAGTTGCCCTGGATCCTCAGGTCACATGACTTGGGCATTCCTAGATTAACTGAGAACCACAGAGGGAATCTAAGTGCTCAGGCTGAGGATGGGGGACTGGAATAAGAGGCAAACACCACATGGCAGGAGCCATTAGATCTAGCTGTGGCATTGCCCCATGGCAGGATCCAGTCATATCATGCCTCATTACCCTATGCTTATAAAAACCAGATCCAGCTTCCAGTCCAGGAAGAGACTGCTTTGGGAGCTACCCCAGGTGTTCTTATCTGTTGCAAGTAAGAAAATCCCCTTGTTAAATCCTCTTTGGTTCTGGTCATTGGGCTGTCACCTACCAAGCAACCAAATCCACCCATTGTATGGCAAATAGCACACAGCTGGTGTGGGAAGGTCCTATGTCCTGTAGAGGACAGCGTAATGACAACCCTATAGCTGGAGAACTGATACTTGGCTGTTTAGGTACTCTGAAAAATAGGCCTGTTTGGTTACGCAGTACCATAACCTAGGGATGTTCTGGAATGCACAGACAAGGTTCAGGACCATGAAGAAATATTTCTCTACTCAAAAACATGCCTCGTTCCTCAGACCATCAGTCTATCCCTTCCCAGAACACACGATAATCTGTATTTCTTTTTTTTTTCCAACCCTAATGCTGCTTCTCAGCAACAAAGCTGAAAGTGTTTTTCTCAACAGACCATTCCCCAGAGAAGAATGTAATTATATCTCTGTCTCTGGACTCAGGCAGATAATGATTACCCACAAAAATCCCTGCTGTAGAAACAATGAGCATTTGTACTAGTGCTCTTCGTTTTTTAAATGATGCGGAAACTTCCATTAATTCACCAACCCTATTGCAGGAGCCTGATTCAGAGACTGTCTGCAATTTATGTATTTTTTGTTGTAAGACATGAGAGCAAAAGAGGATAGAAATAATTAGAATCTAATTTGGAAGTCAGTGATGTAGACCTCAGTTTGAGATATCATGTTTGTCCTTTTATAGAAACACTTGGAACAGTGAGTAAGAGGAGTAATAAGAAATTTTGCACATTAAAATAAGACAGACTATTTTGTATGGGGGAAGATAAAGACTTTTTTAAAATTCAGCCAACACACTCTGTGAAATAAGAGTATGATATATGTATGGAAGTACAGAGCTTCCTACTTCTTATCAAAGTGGCTTCTGGCATCTTTTAATTTCATCATCTTTCCATTTTCTTATCTTTTCCTATTTGGGATGGCAATGTAGTTCAAAGGGATAAAAGGAAATATTGGAATTAAGTATTTCCCTCCTTCTTTCTTTTTGAGACAGCATCTTGCTCTGTTTCGCAGGCTGGAGTGCAGTGGCATGATCAGGGCTCACTGTAGCCTCAACTTCCTGGGCTCAAGCAATCCTCCCACTTCAGCCTCCCAAGTAGCTGGGACCACAGGCATGTTCCACCATGCCAGGCCAGGCTAATTTTTTTTCACAGATGGGATCTTACTTTGTTGCCTGGGTCTCAAACTCCCAGGTGCAAGTGATCCTCTCGCCTCAGCCTCCTGGAGTGCTGAGATTACAGACATGAGCCACAGAGATAGCCTTCTACTTTCTTTAGGGGGCAAGGGAAAAATAGAGTATGTCTATCAACGTCAGGTACTTAATGTAACATTTGTTACAGTGCACCAAACTAACCCTCTCCTCATCCCTCTAGGAACAGACTTGGCAAGCCAGAGGGATGAAGAAGATAGAGGAGCCACAGGAGAAACCACTGATGAAATCACTCGTGGGAACATGAGATTTCCCTGTATCTCTCTCAAGCCCATTGCTGCCATATTGATTAATCTGTGTGCTTTTTGTGTCGATGGTTCCAGACAAGCACCATCATACACTTTCTCCCTTTTTCATCGATATCAACTCAAAAAAGATGGGCTCCAATAGAAGGAAGAAGAATTACACTGCATATAGTATAAATAATAAATGTGGGGCCAAGTGTGGTGGCTCACACCTGTAATCCCAGCACTTTGGGAGGCCCAGGCGAGCAGATTCAGCTCAGGAGTTCAAGACCAGCTTGACCAAGACAGTGAAACCCCATCTCTACTAAAAATACAAAAATTAGCTGGGTGTAGTGGCGCATGCCTGTGATCCTAGCTACTTGGGAGGCTGAGGCAGGAAAATCCCTTGAACCTAGGAGACAGAGGTTTCAGTGAGCTGAGACTGCACCACTGTACTCCAGCCTGGGTGACAAAGTGAAATAATAATAATAATAAATTTGCAGTTCTTCGGGTATTTAGCACATTTCTAAATTAGTACTGTCCATTTTTTAAAAGTTGATGCTTACTGAAATGATATCTCCTTCTGGTGTTCCCACAGACAATCAATAAACTCTTCTAGGCCGTTGTACTTCCCCCAGCACTTCCATAGGCGTCTGCTGGCTGGTCTCTCACTGGGCATCACTGTCGCAGAGAAGGGAGGCAGACTCAATAGTAATTAATGTGAATGAGGAGGGTCAGCACACCAGTGGCCTAGCCAGTCTTAAATTTCTTAAAATGAAATGGCAAATTGATTTTCTTTGTAAAAATTCAGGTTCTGCTCTTCCTTTCGTGTGTGTGTGTGTGCGCATGCATGCGTGTGCATGTGTGTGCCTGTGTGTGCGTGTGTGTGTGTGTGAGTGTGTGTGCGCGTGTGTGTGAGTGTGTGTGTGTGTGTGTGTGTGCATGTGTGGGCGCGTGTGTGTGTGCGCATGTGTGTGTGTGTGTGTATGGCCTGGCCAACTGTCTCTTCCTAGGCAGAAGTAGACTTGGATTTCTTTTGTTTCAGCAGTCATTATCTGCCACCTTTACTCTGCAAATGCAGTTTTCACCTGTCCCCATCTTCTACTCAAGCTTTAGGGATTATAAAAAGGAATCCTGTTTACCACTGTATGTTGAATCAAGGAGTATCAACAAATTGGAAATTAGCCTAATCCCTTAAACTCCATATAATCTGTTTCCTTCATTTTGCTCCCATTCCCAAATATTTCATTCAGTACCAAAGTCCCCAGGAGGAAATGGATTCCTTCCTAGCTGGACCCCAGGCATCTGGCCAGATCCCCATTATGTTTCACCCCAAGCTACCCCTTAATCCCAGATGGGGATTTAGACTCCTTTGAGAAAGATGAAGGCCTGTCAAGAACTGTAAAAGCTCTGGAACTTTCTCCAACTCATACTGTTAACTGTTTCATTGTTGCTGGCAGAAGACACAAGACTTTTGGGTCAGAGACAAAGGACTTTATTACTAACAGCACAGCAAACAACATGAGCAAATCTATACTAGCTCCCTTCCCCATACACAACATAGGCATGACATGATAGTCCCAGATGATACCTTCGCATGTAGTGGCTCACGTTACAGGAGAGGAACCCAGGACTAAGGGCCCAGCCCTTGAGCAAGCAGCAAATGAGCCAGTCTTTCTCCACTTTGACCTGCTTAATTGCCAATGTGACTAACCAGAGAAACCATTTCATATCAGGAGACAGATCAGTCTTAAAATCCAGCACACTTGGCCGGATATGATGGCTGACGCCTGTAATCCCAGCACTTTGGGAGGCCCAGGCAGGCAGATCACCTGAGGTCAGGATTTCAAGACTAGCCTGGCCAACATGGTAAAACCCTGTCTCTACTAAAAATACAAAAATTAGTTGGGCGCAGTGGTGGACACCTGTAATCCCAGCTACTCAGGAGGCTGAGGCAGTAGAATCGCTTGAACCCGGGAGGCAGAGGTTGCAGTGAGTTGAGATCGAGCCACTGCACTCCAGCCTGGGCAACAGAATGAGCAAGACTCTGTCTCAAAAAAAAAAAAAAAATCGAGCACACTCAGCAAGAACAGGCAGGGACCTTCAGGGTCTATGGTGGGCTGCCTTTCCCAACAGGGCCCACATACTTTTCATAATTCTGATCTTTCCTTCAGAATTACCCTAACCCAAAGGGGTACAACACTGAGTTCTAGGGGCCCTGGGCTGGCTGTTAAAGGCTGCATGAAAAGTACTATTAGTTGCTGAAGGAAAATGGATTGTGGGATCTAAATTTGTCTCCTTATATTTAAACAAAAACACTCAAAATCCTCTTCCGCAACCGTTCTACTGTTTCAGTTCCTACTGGTCTATTATGTAAGTTCTCAGTTCCTGTTAGATTGTAATACTGAAAAAGAAACCCTGTCTACCCTCTAAATTGGATGGAGAATTCAACATAAATAAGAAAGATATGTCTACAAAGCAACTGAAACTTAGTATGTCCAAAACCAAACCTCTGGACTTCACACACCATGCTGTCTTCTCCCATAGCTTCCCCTCCATAGAGAAGGTAACTGCTATCCTTCCAGGCACTCCTGCCAGCAGCCTTGGAATGAAGCTTGACTCTTCTTTTTCTCTCCTATTTCATAGCTTGCTCAAACGCCACCATGAGTGGCTCCCTTCCTCCATGGTGAAGTCACCATCATTTCTTGCCTGGATTGTCGCAGTAGCCTCCAAACTCTTTTGCTGCTTTGGTCTTTGCTTTCTCACATGATTCTCAATTCAGTAGCCACAGGGTCCTTTCAAAATGGAAAGCCACATCATATCACTTTCTGCTCAAAACCTCCCATTGACTCCTAACTTGTTCAGAATAGAAGGCCAGCAGGTGTGGTGGCGAACACTTGTAGTCCCAGCTTCTCGAAAGGCTGAGTGGAGGATGGCTTTAGCCAAAGAAACAAGAAGAAGGAGGAGGAGGAGGAAGTAGAAGAGGAGGAGGAGGAGGAGGCAGAAGAGGAAGAGGAGAAGAAGAAAGCTAACTTCTTGTAGTGACTTGCAAGGTCCTATATCTCTTTGATCTGATCTCTGATATCTGACTATTGTCCTCTCACAGCCTCCCCACCCCCTACCCCCCATACCTGGAACACACCATGCCTGTCCCTGGCCCTTGGCATTTGCACAGTACTTCCTCCGCCCCTGTGCCCCTCCACCAGCTGTCCATAGAGCTTACTCCTACTGCTCCTTCAGGGCTCCCCTACCCCAGCACTTCCCATTCCTCTTCTTGTTTGTTTGTTTTGAGATAGAGTCTCACTCTGTCACTCAGGCTGGAGTGCAGTGATGAGATCTTGGCTCACTGCAACCTCCACCCCCTGGGTTCAAGTGATTCTCCCACCTCAGCCTCCTGAGTACCTGAGATTACAGGCGCCTGCCACCGCACCTGGCTAACTTTTGTATTTTTAGTAGAGGTGGGGTTTCACCATGTTGTCCAGGCTGGTCTTGGACCCCTGAACTCAAGCAATCTTCTCACCTAGGGCTCCCAAAGTGCTGGGATTACAGGTGTGAGCCACCGCGCCAGCCCTCTGTGTTATTTTTATCCATAGCACTTATTACTATCTGAGGTAGTACAGATGTTTATTTCCTTGTTATGATTTGCTCCTCTGACTACAATGAAAACTGCTGAAGTCAGGGATTCTATTTGCCATTGTGCTCAGAGCCCTAATGCCTAAAAGCTGTCATACACTAGGCATCCAATAAATTGTTGAATTCATTAATTCAGAGCCCTAATGCCTAAAAGCTGTCATACACTAGGCATCCAATAAATTGTTGAATTCATTAACTCAACTCATATTTATCATTTGCTTTTTTTATTTACAGTTCAAGGGGGAGAGCGAGACAAATCAACAGGTACTTATAATACAGTGGGTAACTGCTGTATTTTGAAAAGTATAGGGCATTACAGAGTCACAAAGGAGAACCAGAGGCGAATAAAGAAATGAGGAAGCCAGGCGCAGTGGCTCACGCCTGCAATCCCAACACTTTGAGAGGCCGAGGCAGGTGGATCACCTGAGGTCAGGCATTTGAGACCAGCCTGGCCAACATGGTGAAACCCCATCTCTACTAAAAATACAAAATTAGCCGGGTGTGGTGGCACATGCCTGTAATCCCAGCTACTTCAGTATGCTGAGACAGGAGAATCCTTTGAACCTGGAAGGTGGAGGTTGCAGTGAGCCGAGATCGCACCATTGCACTCCAGCCTGGGCAACAAGAGCAAAACTCCATCTCAAAAAAAAAATAATAAAATAAAAAAGAAAAAGAAAGAAAGAAGAAAAAATAGGGGCCCTCAGAGAAGTCCTCTGACATCCTGCATGCTCCAATTTGGCATACCCAGCATCCTATCTGACCTGGGGAGTTCTCATGCTTTTGTTTTAATTTGTGTCACTCATTGCCTTCATAGGCGAAAGCAAAATGGCAAAACATTTTCTTATCAAAAGTAATAGCTTGAGACTGGGAACCATGGCTCATGCCTGTAATCCCAACACTTTGGGAGGCCAAGGTGAGTTTGAAAACTATAGGGCATTACAGGGTCACAAAGGAGAACTAGATGCAAATAAAGAAATAAGGAAGCCATTTTGCTTTTGCCTAGGAAGGCAATGACTGACACAACTCACCTGAGGTCGGGAGTTCGAGACCAGCCTGGCCAACATGGTGAAACCCGTCTCTACTAAAATTACAAAAATTAGCCAGGCATAATGGCAGGTGCCTGTAATCCCAGCTACTCGGTAGGCTGAAACAGGAGAATTGTTCCAAAATAAATAAATTTTTAAAATAAAACTTCTACAAAAGCAATAGCCTGGGAGTCAACAAAAACAATGTTCCTATGGGAACATAGTTTTGGGTTTTTTGTTTTGTTTTGTTTTTTAGTTGTTGTTGGGTTTGTTTGTTTTTTTGTTTTTGTTCTTGCCCAGGCTGGAATATAGTGGTGCAATCATAGCTCACTGCAGCCTCAACCTTGTGGGCTCAAGCGAAACTCCTACCTCAGTTTCTCAACTAGCTGGGATCACAGGTGTGCACCACCATGCCTGGCCAATTTTTTGTATTTTGTATTTTTTTCTAGAGATGGGGTTTCACCATGTTGCCCAGGCAGGTATCAAACTCCTGAGCTGAAGCGATCTACCTGTTTTGGCCTCCCAAAGTGCTGGGATTACAGGCTGTTTTATACTTTTTATATGATTAAGTATCTTTAAATATTTACTGAACAATTATTTTAATTATTCTAAATTTTCTAATTATTATGAATGTAGACATGTTTTACAAAATTATAATTATATGCACATATATACACCTCTTAAAAATCTATAGCTTTTCATTTGGGCCTGGTGGCTCATGCCTCTAATCCCAACACTTTGGGAGACCAAGGTGGGCACTTCACCTGAGGTCAAGAGTTCAAGACCAGCCTGACCAACACGGTGAAACCCCGTCTCTACCAAAAATATAAAATTAGCCAGGTATGGTGGCGCATGCCTATAATCCCAGCTACTTAGGAGGCTAAGACGGGAGAATCACTTAAACCTGGGAGGCAGAGGTTGCAGTGAGCTGAGATCGTGCCATTGCACTCCAACCTGGGCAACAAGAGTAAAATTTCTTCTCAAAAACAAACAAACAAAAAAGCTATAGCTTTTTATGGAATATCACTGCATTTCCACATACCTCTCCTCTGCATGACATTCTTTCATTCACCCAGTTGTTTTCTGCTCTTTCTGGTGCCTTCATTTGCTTCAAGCAACATTTATTCAAAGAAGTCATCACCATGGAGGCTTTTGCTATATGCCCAGGGCTACGAAATCAGCTTTTCACCTCATTTTCCCCTTAGTATCTTCCTCCTCCTCCTTCCTCCTTTTGTCTTCTATTTCTAGAAGTCTGTGGCTTTTCATAGTTTGGAGATTTTGTTTTTGTTGTTTTCACAGAGGAATTTGGGTCACACATGTACTTAATCCCC
This sequence comes from Cacajao melanocephalus, assembly GCA_963573385.1. NCBI lineage: Eukaryota > Metazoa > Chordata > Mammalia > Primates > Pitheciidae > Cacajao > Cacajao melanocephalus. Next base: position 212,592 of record CAUYLG010071743.1, on the reverse strand, counting down.
CAAGCCAAGTAGTGTCTTTTCCCAAAGGTCTCAGAGCTTTGCCTAGGTGCCTCTGCACTGTCGTCACTCACTCATTGGCCTTCCTTTCTCTTCCTCCAGGTCAAGGAGAAGCAGAACTCCCAAATCAAAAATTCCTTTAAGGCTTTATGAAAACAGGAGTTAACAGCTAGTATTTATGAAGTGCTTGCCATATGCTGAGCATTCTGCATAAATTCCGTCACTCTGACTTCACATTACCTCCATGAAGTAGGTACAAATGCAAAAATCTCAGGCTCAGAGAGGGCAAGGGACTTGTCTGAGGTCCCCTGAGTACTGAATGATGGAACAATCATGTGTACCTAAACAGTCTGACCCTGGAGCCATACTCCAGCCACCATGCAGCGTGCAACCCTGGTCAGGGATGCTAACAAGGAGTTAACAAGGTAGTGAGTAACACTGCAGCTATTACAAGAATCACTAGAAATCTTGGATTGCAGAATATCAACAGTATTTGGTCCTTGTCTTGGAGGAAAGGTACTAGGGCTAGGATTCCTTTGTTGCTGTTGTCGTCGTCGTTGTTGTTGCTGTTATTTTGAGACAAAGTCTCACTCTATCGCCCAAGCTCACTGACTCACTGCAGCCTTGAAGTCCTGGGCTCAAGCCACCCTCCCGCCTCAGTGTTCTAAGTGTTGGGATTATGAGCAGGAGCCATGGCACCTGGCCTAGGGTTACTTATAGAATGTCTTCTTTCTGGGTTCTCTAGGTTTTACTCTAGGATGAGCCCCACCCAGTTTGGCTTGAATAGAATGCTGGTAAAGCTATCTAAGGTTTAGGTCCCTAGGTTATTCGCGGTAGCAAGATTCTCAGCAACTTTCAGAACCTGTGTCCATGCGCACTTCCTCTGTACTCCAACAGCCCCTGACCCAGGACCAAGCTTTATTTGGTCTCAGCAGCCACCTGAGAACAGCAGATGCTCAGGTTTCTGCCTTGGTTGCTGGGCTTTGTACCTAAGAAAGGCCCTTCCCTGTCTGGTCCCAAAGATTCCTCTCCTTGGATTCAAGCTAAGCTTGGCCTGCATTGATTGGATGTGACCTTTCCCCTATACCAGCTCCACCTAAAAGTTTCTATGGCTCAGACTCCTAGAAAACTAGAAGCTGCCCTTGCCTTTGCCTTTGCCTTCTGTCCTTCTCAGTTTGTCCAAAATATTCCTCACCGAGCCATACTGGCTGGCTGGCTTGACCTTAAATGAATCTCAGTCCCTTTCACTATGCTGTTCAGTTAGCACCTGGCCTGTTCTCAGAGGGGCCTGGTGACCGTGATGGCAGGTGCCTGTCTTGGGGAACCCAACTGCCTTGCATGGGATCTTCTAACACCAGCTGTTACTTCCTATTTGAAAGCTTTAGACCTAAGTAGGTCCACCAAGAACTCAGTTTCCAGCCAGGGGGACTTTTCTAATTCTCAGTTCATTTGCACAACAGAAATGACACCAAACCCAGTGGGTGTTCATGTCCCTCCCAGATCAGGTGACCAGCTCTGCAACCCCACTCTTTTCCCCTGGTTCCTTCTGATGATTCACCTGTGGGTTACACGCCTTCTTCTGTGCTCGGGCTGTCCTCTAGCCCAGACCCTAATGGGGCATTGTGACAGTGCTGAGCAGTACTTTTCACATTCGGTCTCTTATTTACAGTGGTCACAATTTTTGTCATAGATAAGTATCATCTGTACTATTAATTATTTAATATATTCTTCTTTAAATCAACTTAGTTTTAAACTTTAAACCCAATATTCTTCAGTGTTGTCCTAAATAATATTACCTTCAAGATCAGTGGTTGGATGTGCTAGTTATATATTTACCTTTTTTCTTTTTTTTTTTTTGTTTTTTGTTTTATTTGAATTGTCCAGTTCAAAATGTCACTAGTTATATATATATATATATATATATATATTTTTTTTTTTTTTTTTTTTGAGACTGAGTCTCACTCTGTTGCCCAGGCTGGAGTGCAATGGCTCAATCTCAGCTCACCACAACTTCTGCCTCCTGGGTTCAAGTGATTCTCCTGCCTTAGCCTCCTGAGTAGCTGGGATTACAAGCATGCACAACCACACCTGGTTAATTTTTATATTTTTAGTAGAGATGGGATTTCACCATGTTGGCCAGGCTGGTCTTGAACTCCCGACCTCAGGTGAACTGCCTATCTCAGCCTCCCAAAGTGCTGGGATTACAGGTGTGAGCCACCGCACCTGGCCCAGTTGTATATTTTCAAATACACATTAGCTAAACAAATAATTATGAGAACTGAGTCCATCCATATCACTATGATACAACTTTTTGCTCCAGGAAACACTCGCCCAGGAAAATAAGATTGTAAGCCAATATATAACTTGGCTACTTGCTTCAGAAAATTCCTGCAAATCAATTTATTTGGGCAGGTGTTTTGCTTACCTGGGCAAAGAGCTCGTTTATTAGGCAAGATTAATCCTAAGGACTCTTGCCCCACATACCCTCCAATCCTGAACCATTATGTCAGAAACTGGGCCGAATCCTAGTCTGTTCTCATGGTTTTGCCACGTTGCCCAGACTGGTCTCAAACTCCTGAGTTCAAGCAATCCACCCACCTCAGCCTCCAAAGTGCTAGGATTATAGGTGTGAGCCACCATGCCTGGCCTGACATTTTATTTCTTTTTTTAATTTATTTTATTTTATTTTTATCTTTTTTCATTTTGGGGCCTGATATTTTATACGTTGAACTGTTTACCACCTAAAATCGTCTCATCCATTATGAGTGGTAGGCACAGCAGCCTTTAATGAAACATTCCCCCTAAAAACACACTGCAAGAAAGTGCCTCTTCCAGCACCCCACTGTCTCCCCCATGCCTTGTCTTTCTCCCCCAGTCTATGTCCCTCCTCCTCCCACACCTACACCATCAATGCCTTTTGAACCTGAGCTCTGCCTGTCTTCTATGACTCAGGAGGACATAAACTAAGGGAGAAAGCGATTTCCAGCAGAAGAGCAGACAGTATTACAGTGAGACTTACAAAGTGATAACCAACATCTGTGGTCTGAAAACACTGTTAACTTAAAATGGAATAATAGACCATCATGGAGTTCATCATTACATGGCCACTCTGAAGCCGAATTTCAAGTATGGAAATTCACCCAATACAGTGCAGGGTCATTGCAGTTTACATGATGTAATATGAGAGAGTATGTACCAAGAAGGCTCCTCTGCCCCAAATTTCTTGCTTTTCATCCATTTTCCCCACAACTCACATATGTTAAAGGGCATAAAATTTTAACTGTAACTTAAGGAAACTTTAACTTTTTGATTTTAAAGTTGTTAAAGGGCATAAAATTTTAACTGTAACTTCAGAGAAACTTTAACTTTTTTTGTTTTGTTTTGTTTTGAGATGGATTTTAGCTCTTGTTGCCCAAGCTGGAATAAAGTGGCACTATCTCAGCTCACTGCAACCTCCACCTCCCAGGTTCAAGTGATTCTCCTGACCCAGCCTCCTGAGTAGCTGGGATTACAGGCATGTGCCACCACGCCTGGCTAATTTTTGTATTTTTAGTAGAAATGGGGTTTCTCCATGTTCTCCAGTCTAGTCCCAAACTCCTGACCTCAGGAGATCTACCCACCTCGGCCTCCCAAAGTGCTGGGATTACAGGTGTGAGCCACCACATGCAGCCAACTTTAACTTTTAACTTTAACTTGAGGACAACTTATCTGGTCCTTCAAAGGCAAAAAATCTGAGGAGATATGATTATAACAACCATTGGGACTGGCATGGTGACTTGCACCTATGCTCCTAGTGCTTTGTCAGACCGAGGCGGGAGGATGGCTTGAGGCAGGAGTTTGAGGCTGCAGTGAGCTATAATCACTACACAGCACTCTAGCCTGAGGGTCAGAGCAAGACCTTCTCTAAAAAAAAAAAAAGTAAAATAATTAAAAAAAATTTTTTTTAACCCAACCATTGGTATTTATGGGTCACTTATAATGGCTAGGATGTTTTTAAGGTCTCTACTACATTGCCTGTGTGCTTTTTTTTTTTTTTTTAAGTTCTGAGATTCTTGTGCAGAATGTGCAGGTTTGTTACATAGGTATATATGTGCCATGGTGGTTTGCTGCACCCATCAACTCATCATCTACATCTACAACTCTTCATCTTAATGCTATCCCTCCCCTGGCTCACCACCCCCTGACAGATCCTGGTGTGTGATGTTCCCCTCCCTGTGTCCATGTGTTCTCATTGTTCAACTCCCACTTATGAGTGAGAACATGTGGTGTTTGGTTTTCTGTTCTTGTGTCAGTTTGCTGAGAATGATGATTTTTAGCTTCATCCATGTCCCTGCAAAGGACATGAACTCATCCTGCATAGTATTCCATGGTGTGTATGTGCCACATTTTCTTTATCCAGTCTATTACTGATGGGCATTTGGGTTGGTTCCAAGTCTTTGCTATTGTTAATAGTGCTGCAATAAACATACGTGTACATGTGTCTTTATAGTAGAATTATTTATAATCCTTTGGGTATATACCCAGTCATGGGATTGCTGGTTCTAGATCCTTGAGGAATCACCACACTGTCTTCCACAATGGTAGAATTAATTTACACTCCCACCAACAGTGTATAATCATTCCTGTTTCTCCACATCCTCTCCAGCATCTGTTGTTTCCTGACTTTTTAATGATCACCGTTCTAACTGGCATGAGATGCTACCTCATTGTGGCTTTGATTTTCATTTCTCTAATGACCAGTGATGATGAGTTTTTTTTCATATGTTTGTTGGCCACATAAATGTCTTCTTTTGAGAAGTGTCTATTCATAACTTACAAGGGATGTGAAGGACCTCTTAAAGGAAAACTACAAACCACTGCTCAAGGAAATAAGAGAGGACACAAACAAATGGAAAACATTTCCAGGCTCATGGATAGGAAGAATCAATATTGTGAAAATGGCCATACAGCCCAAAGTAATTTATAGATTCAATGCTATCCCCACCAAGCTACCATTGACATTCTTCACAGAATTAGAAAAAAACTACTTTAAATTTCATATGAAACCAAAAAAAGAGCCCGTATAGCCAAGACAATCCTAAGCAAAGAGAACAAAGCTGGAAGCATCATGCTACCTGACTTCAAACTATACTACAAGGCTACAGTAACCAAAACAGCATGATACTGGTACCAAAACAGCATGATACTGGTACCAAAACAGATATATAGACCCATGGAACAGAACAGAGGCCTCAGAAATAACACCACATATCTACAACCACCTAATCTTTGACGAACTTGACAAAAACAAGCAATAAGGAAAGGATTTCCTATTTAATAAATGCTGTTGGGAAAACTGGCTAGCCATATGCAGAAAACTGAAACTGGACCCTTTCCTTATATCTTATATAAAAATTAACTCAAGATAGATTAAAGACTTAAAAATGTAAGACCTAAAACCATAAAAACCCCAGAAGAAAACCTAGGCAATACCATTCAGGACATAGGCATGGGCAAAGACTTCATGGCTAAAACACCAAAAGCAATGACAACACAAGCTAAAATTGACAAATGAGACCTCATTAAAGAGCTTCCGCACAGCAAAAGAAACTATCCTCAGAGTGAACAGGCAACCTACCGAATGGGAGAAAATTTTTGCAATCTATCCATCTGACAAATGGCTAATAATCAGAATCTACAAAGAACTCAAACAAACTTACACGAAAAAAACAAACAACTCCATCGAAAAGTGGGCGAAGGATATGCTTTGATTCTTAAAGAACCCTATGAATGCTAGGTTTATTTTCTAGTCTACAAATGAGTTAACCCAGGCTTTGAAAGTTTTAATAATTTGCCCAAGGTCACACAGCTAGTAAGAGGCAGGCCACTGCTGCCTCACGAAGTCCCTGCCCCTAACGTTACTGGATCCATAACATAAAAACAGCCTCTGGTGTTTGTGTAGCCCTCGCTGTCGCATTTCCTCACAGGACACTCCCTTGAGGAAGCAAGTTGGGAGTATTTTTAGCAATGGTTTGTCAGTTCCACTTTCTCTGGGATAAGTTGCAGCAGGTCGGCAAAGGAAGGAGGAAGCAGAGACAGATGACAGATGCGAGAGACCACGCTGAAGGGAAGACCCTCACTCCTCTCTGGGCCCACCCGCTCACACAGAACATTGTCCTGACGTTTGGGCAGCAAGAGGGTGCCCTGCTTCGTGAAGGAGATCTACCAGAGACCTGTGTGATCTGGAAAATATATAAGGCACTACACAAGGAAGGAAAGTAGTTCCACTGAGATTGGTAATAAAAAACATAGTTGTAAACAGAGTAAAATAATAGAGTTAAGGGTCTCGCCAGACTGCCCCAAAGAAGAAAAAAGTCCTCGTTGGGGTTCAGGCTAAGCTGTAGGCTTTAAATTGTTTAGGGATATTTACAATTCTAAGATAAAGAAATCTAGGGCAATGAAGTCTCCTGCAACTATCTAAATGGTGTCCATGAGTTAGTGATTTAAGCTATTTCTTTTTTTTCTTTCTTTCTTTTTTGAGACAGGATCTCACTCTGTGACCCAGGCCAAAGTGCAGTGGTGTGATCATCAGTCACTGTAGCCTTGACCTCCCACCTCAGCCTCCTGAGTAGCTGGGACTACAGGCATGAGCCCCTGTGCCTGGCTAATTTTTTTTTTTTTTTTTTTTGGTAGAGACAGGGTCTCGCTATGTTGTGCAGGTTAGTGTCAACCTCCTGGGCTCAACTGATTTTCCCACCTCAGCCTCCCAAAGTGCTGGGATTACAGGCATGAGCCATGGCATCTGGCAACTCGTGCTATTTCTAATAGCTACTTATGTTGAGCACCTACCATGAGGTGGGCACATCACCTATTGTTTCTCATTTTCAGATTAGGATGCTGAGGCTCAGCTAGCAAGTTTCTGCATCAAAATTCAAAACTAGAGTTGTCTTGCTTGAATGGCTTTGCGTCATCATGATGGAACTTCCAGAGATCAGTCATATGTTACCCCAGCACCAAAGAGAAAAGAATAAACTGTACTGGCAAGCATAGAGTTCCCATTTATGTCCCTTATATTCCATCCCATGTACTTTGGCATTTTAACAGCCTTTTAGAGAAATATGGCAGGGTATCACATCTCATGGCTCATGCCTGTAATCCCAGCACTTTGGGAGGCCAAGGTAAGTGGATCAACTGAGGTCAGGAGTTCAACCAGCCTGACCAACATGGAGAAATCCCATCCCCACTAAAAATATAAAATTAGCTGGGCGTGGTGCCACATGCCTGTAATCCCAGCTACTTGGGAGGCTGAGGCAGGACAATAGCTTGAACCCAGGAGATGGAAGCTGCAGTGAGCCGAAATCATACCATTACACTCCAGCCTGGGCAACAAGAGTGAAACTCCATCTCGGAAAAAAAAGAAAGAAATATATAGAAACTGGCCAGGTGCAATGGCTCACACCTATAATCCCAACACTTTGGGAGGCCAAAGTGGGTGGACCACCTGAGGTCTGGAGTTCGAGACCAGCCTGGCCAACATGACAAAACAGTCTCTACTAAAAATGTAAAAATTAGCCGGGCATGGTGATGGGCGCCTGTAATCCCAGCTACTCAGGAGGCTGAGTCTGAGTCAGGAGAATCACTTGAACCCAGGAAGTGGAAGCTGCAGTGAGCTGAGAGAGTGCCACTGCATCCAGCCTGGGAAGCATCGCAAAAAAAAAGAAAAGAAAAGAAAGAAAAGCCCTTTACATCATACACACAAACACACACATGTGCAACAGAAGCTTCACAGAGCAATACTTACTATACGTGTGAGAAGCACTCTGACATTTTATTTTATTTTATTTTATTTTATTTTATTTTATTTTATTCATTTTTGAAACAGAGTCTCACTCTGTCACCCAGGCTGGAGTGCAATGGTACAATCTTGGCTCACTGCAACCTCCATCTCCTGGGTTCAAGTGATCCTCCCACCTCAGCCTCCCTAGTAGCTGGCTTTACAGACATGCACTACCAAGCCCAGTTAATTTTTGTACTTTTAGTAGAGACAGGATTTCACCTGTTGGCCAGGCTGGTCTGATTGCTCCTGACTTCAAGTGATCCACCCGCCTCAGCCTCCCAAAGTGCTGGGATTACAGGCATGAGCCACCATGCCTGGCCCCTTCTGATATTTTAGATTCTAGTCTAACCTTTCTCTTTTTTTAATTTTTGTTCATAGTCTCCCTTATCTTTTTTTTTAAAAATCGTGGTCAAAACATAACATGAGCTCCACCCTCTTCACAGGTTAAGTGTACAATACAGTGTTGTAAACTATAGGCACAATGTTGTACAGCAGATCTCTAGAACTTATTCATCTTGAATAACTGAAACCGTATCCCCTTGAACAACTCCCCATTCCCCCTCCCCCAGCCTTCCCCAGTAGCAATCACCATTCTACTCATTGCTTCCATGAGTTTGACTATATTACATATCGCAGGTAAGTGGGTTCATACAGTGGAAAACAGTAAAGAGGTTCTTCAAAATATTTAAAATAGATCTGGCCAGGCACAGTGGCTTACACCTATAATCTCAGTACTTTGGGAGACCAAGGAGGGTGGATCACCTGAGGTCAAGAGTTTGAGACCAGCCTGTTCCACATGGTGAAACCCTGTTTCTACTGAAAGTACAAAAATTAACCTGGGCGCAGTTGTTCATGCCTGTAATCCCAGCACTTTGGGAGGCCTAGGAGGGCAGATCACAAGGAGAGTGAGACCAGCCTGGCCAACATGCTGAAACCACGTCTCTACCAAAAATACAAAAATTAGCCAGGTGTGGTGGTGCGTGCTTGTAGTCCCAGCTACTCAGGAGGCTGAGAAAGGAGAATCAGTTGAACCCAAGAGGCGGAGGGCCGAGATCGCACCACTGCACTCCAACCTGGGCAGCAGAGCAAGACTCTATCTCGAAAAAATAAATAAATAAATAGACCTTTTCTTTTTTTAATGCTGATCATGACCTGCTGTATTTATATCAGGATCAACTAATATGTTGTTCCTACAACAATAGAACCTGTTTTTTTGTTTTTTGCCTGAAATAACAGAGTAGAGTAAAGGCTCAATTGAAGACTTGAAAAGTAGATAGAAAAGACAGAGAAAGATAAAAAGAGAAATTTTAAAAGTGAATTATTGATGGCTACTCAGTGGAAATATTACCACCCTTATGCATTTTTAATTCTTGAAAAGAGGAAGAGATGTCATTTATAAATGCTGCTTATTTTTTCCTACAGGCTGATCGAAGATGATGAAATGCCACATTCGCCTCAGTAAACAGACATTTCAAAGTCCAAAGGAAACAAACTCAAAGGTTAGTTCATCTGTTTCAAATAATATTCATCAGCTGGTTTGCTAACTAGGGCAAGTCTCTCTGAAGCAAATGCACGAAGGAACGCAGGTATTATCCACTAGGTGGCAGTATAGAACAGGAGTAGCTCTAGCCCTAGCCTATTTACTGACACGTGGGTGGTGGGAGCTGCAAAAGAATTTCGAAATCCAGGACTCCCCAGTAATTCACATGGATTCAGCCTGAAAGTTTACTCAATCCTGCTGGCATGTTTCTGCCCTTTCTTGGGACATCCCTGTATTTCAGCTTCATTCTTGCTGACAGGCTGGCATTTAAAATTAGTAATATCCTGGCTATTTCCTTGCGGCGATGTAGATGAACTGTTGCTGGGTAAAGGCAGAGGCGTAGTGCTGCCTGTATTTATTAATGATCTACAAGGTAAGCATATGCCATGATGGTTTCATCTCTTGCCCTTATCACCTAACAGCTTAAAAATACTGAGGTCCACCTATCATTCCCATTGCTAATAATTTCTTTTCTTTTCTTTTTTCTTTCTTTTCTTTTCTTTTCTTTTTTTTTTTTTTTTTTGAGACGAAGTTTCACTCTTGTTGCCCCAGCTGGAATGCAGTGGCGAAATTTCAGCTCACTGCAGCCTCCGCCTCCCGGGTTCAAGCAATTCTCCTGCCTCAACCTCCTGAGTAGCTGGGATTACAAGTGTGCACCACCACACCCGACTAATTTTTGTATTTTTAGTAGAGTCAAGGTTTCACCATGTTGGCCAGGCTGGTCTTGAACTCCTGACCTCAGGTGATCCACCCACCTCGCCCTCCCAATGGGCTGAGATTACAGGTGTGAGCCACCGCGCTTGGCCCAATTTCTATATTTCTTAGTTGCTCTGCAAATTGTAAAGTCACTGGACATATTTGATGAACATTTTGGTTCCTATTGTTCAATTGAAAAGGATGGTCTTCTCAAGTACACATTGGCAAGCCATTTTCCCTGAAAGAACTAATACCTGATAAGTTGGAAATGTATCATAAAAATATATGCTTTTGCAATGTGATCATATTCTTTTGAAATAACCACATGTATGGGAGATTAAAATCCCCACAGGTGATACTTGTTCATAAAATTTATTTATATTAACTTAGAAGTCTTACTTATTTTATGATATTTTTTGAAGTAGCTAAAGAGAAGACATTTATGAATTATTTTCTCTTGCTAATTTATGACATTTCTGTATCATCTGAATTTTTATGAACACACATTACTTTTACAAACAGAAAAATAAGTGTTTTATTATAGAATAATACATAACTATTAGAGAAAAACATGAATTTTAGTATGGTACAACCTAGAAAGTTATTACTAATAGATCATATAATTTAAGTGCTAAGTTAATCTTGACCATGAATTGCTGATTTTGGAAACATTTTTGAAGTTAAGTCACTTCTACCTATTCTTATCTATAATTAAGCATTCTTCTCAAAGTAAAAAGAAGATCAAGTTGCTCATTATTCTTACTATGAATACACTCAGTAAGACACCTAATAGTAGCACCTTCAGTTGTTAAAAATAGCAAAACCAGTGTATCTAATATTTTGCTGTTCTTTACACAGCACAGTAACTCACATCCATGTGGTGGTTCACAGGTTTAAAGCATAAGAAACACTCTTACTTACATGAGCTCGTTTCATATTCCTAATAGATATATGAAATGGGTGGGGCATCTGCAGGGGTTCCAAGATACAAACTTCTCCGTGTAAGGCCATACGTCTACAGAGTCACAGAGCCAGGGAAGAACTAATCATTTATTCTGAGTCAGGCTATTTGCTTTTCATCTCTGTGGGCCTGAAGCCGGTACCCTTGAATGCTCCATACATGTCAATGAGGAAGAGGATGCCTTTTTACCAGGCATTCAATGTACTAGATACCCTTTGTTGCATTTTCTTCATCTGCACGTGGGGAATGAGCTGGAGGGAGTGAAAAGGAGCACAGAAGATACTCAAGTACACACTGGCAAGCCATTTTCCCTGAAAGAACTAATAGCTGATAAGTTGGAAATCTATCATAAACAAAATGTATCAAAAACAAAAGTGTTTATTACAGGCACTCACAGAATGTGCTGTCAGTGCCGATAATGCTCTCACTCCCAACGTGGAATGGGTTCTTCATACTCTGGGAGGATGGCAATACAGGTCTTATTCATGCTGAATCTTTTTTTTTTTTTTTCCACTGGTTCTCATTCTGTTGCCCAGGCTAGAGTGTAGTGGCACAATCATGTTTCACTGCGGCCTCAACCTCCTGGGCTCAAGCAATCCTCTCACCTCAGCCTCCCAGGTAGCTGGGATAGAGGCATGCACCACCATGCCTAGCTAATTTTTGTGTATTTTTTGTAGAGACAGGGTTTCACTATATTGCCCAAGGTGGTCTCGAACTCCTGGGCTCAAGTGATCTGCCCACCTCAGCCTTCCAAAGTGCTAGGATTACAGGCACAAGCCAATGCTTCCAGCCCATGCTAAATTCTAATGTCATATTCACTTATCACATTGTGTATCACCTTTCAAATTCCATCCTCCTGCAGCATAGCCATGTGTTCATTCAATTGATAAGAGAAGTATTTGTTCAGCATCTCCTAAGTATCTGGGACTATATAGATGCTGACTCCAAAGCTGAAAGCAGCAGACAGGCTAATAAGTGAGAGTGCTTCTTATGCTATAAACCTGTGAACCACCACATGGATGTGAGTTACTATGCTGCGTAAAGAACAGTAAAATATTAGATACACAGGTTTTGTTGTTTTTAACAACTGAACGTGCTACTATTAGGTGTCTTACTTAGTGTATTCATAGTAAGAATAATGAGCAACTTGATCTTCTTTTTACTTTGAGAAGAATGCTTAATTATAGATAAGAATAGGTAGAAGTGACCTAAACTCAAATATATTTCCAAAATTGGCAATTCATGGTCAAGATGAACTTAGCACTTATTAGGGAGGAGACAGAATTAGGATGGAGGGAAGTTTTTCTCAAGTATTATTTAGGCCCAGCACAGTGGCCCACACCTTTAATTCCAGCACTTGGGGAGGCCGAGGCTGGTGGATTGCCTGAGGTCAGGAGATCGATACCACCCTGGCCACCATGGTGAAACCCCATCTCTACTAAAAATACAAAAATTAGCCAGGTGTAGTGGTGCGCACCTGTAATCCCAGCTACTTGGGAGGCTGAGGCAGGAGAATCGCTTGAACCTGGGAGGCAGAGGTTGTAGTGAGCCAAGATTGCACTCCAGCCTGGGCATCAGAGTGAGACTTCCTCTAAAAAAATAGTAACAATAAATGTATTATTTAAGCTGAGACCTAATTGATGATTAGAGATGTACAAGGAAAGATTTCAGGAACGGTTTCAGGAAAGACTGCCCTCTAACAAGTCCTTGAGGTTAAAAAAAAATGCTTAGTTTGTTGGAAGAATTGAAAGAAAGCTCATATGGACAGAGCAGATGATGCAAAGGGGTATGTGGCCAGAGACCAGGCAAAAGAGGCCTTGCTGTCCATCTTAAGCACTCTGTGTTTTATCCTAAGATCAGTGGCAAGCCATTTCTGAGTTATAAGTAGAGAAGAGACTTAATCAGACCTATGTTTTTAAAAGATGGCATTGGCAGTTTTGGTTGGGTTAGAATGGAGTGGGAATCTGGGTGGGAAGTCAATGCAGAGGCCCCTGACAGAGGCACCTGTCCCTGCTCCGGGGATAGGTGGTGACAGCACTGGGGCAGTGGCTGAGGAGGTGACAAGAAAGGGAACATCTAGACTTGATGTTGGACGACATGAGGGAAGTGAGGGAGAAGGACATGCCTCCAAGGTCTGGCTTGATAAAGAGCACATGGGTTTGTCATTCATGAAGATGCACAACAGCTTTGGTGATTGGGGAGGTGACATCATCAGGAGCTGAGATGTGGGCTTATTAGTGGCAAGTCACATAGGAAACTTTCAAGTGGAGAGGTCAGGGAGGCACTTGGATTGTAGAGTGTTGTTGAAAAGAGAGCCTTATGGGCCAGATGCGGTGGCTCACGCCTGTAATCGCAGCACTTTGGGAGACCAAGGTGGGTGGATCTCGAGGTCAGGAGATAAAGACCATCCTGGCCAACATGGTGAAACCTCATCTCCACTAAAAATACAAAAAAAAAAAAAAAAATTAGCCGGGTGTGGTGGTGTGCACCTGTAGTCCCAGCTACTCAAGAGGCTAAGGCAGGAGAATCGCTTGAACCTGGAGGCAGACATTGCAGTAAGCCAAGATCGCACTACTGCACTCCAGCCTGGGTGACACAGCGACACTCCATCTCAAAAAAAATAAAGAAAGAAAGAAAAACAAAAAACAAACAACAAAAAAAGAGCCTTACGCTGGAGCTGATCCCTTTGGGAGATGATACTGAAATTCATGAAAACTGATGAGACGATCTCGGAAGAAAGAGTATGATGAAAAGAAAGGAAGATCCAGAACCAAGCCCAGAGAAACTTCTACTCTTAAAAATAAGTAAAGGATGCTAGCACCATGGCTCATGCCTGTAATCCCAGCACTTTGGGAGGTCATGGAGGGAGGATCGCGTGAGCCCAGGAGTTAGAGATTAGCCTGGGCAATATGGTGAAACCTCATTTCTACTAAAAATAAAAAAGTCAGCCAGACATGGTGGCACACACTTGTAGCCCCAGCTACTAGGGAGGCTGATGTGGAAGGATCACCTAAACCAAGGGAGGATGAGGCTGCAGTGAGCCATGATGGTACCACCACAAAGGAGAAGGAAGCAGTTAAAGAGCTAGAGCAGGACCTACCAGAGAGGTAGGAGAAGAACCAGGAGAGTGTGGTGTCTAACAAGTCAAGAAGAAGAGAAAGTTCCATAAGGAGGAAGTGGCCAGCAGTGCCCAATGCAGCTGGGACCACAACCCATGAGTAAAGCATGCAAAGCACTCGACAGCAGTTCAAAGAGGAGAGCAATGCACGTGAGAAAGGAAGAGATGCTTTCATAGAAATTTCAACTGTGAGTAGCTGGTTTATTTTCAAGAGGACCTTTTATCCACATTCTGTAGCAGCCAGATAAGTAGGAACTGTCAGTACCACTTTTATTTTCCTAATATTTATTTATTTACTTATTTAATTTATTTTGAGACAGAGTCTCCCTCTGTCCCCTAGGCTGGAGTACAGTGGCGCAATCTCAGCTCACTGCAACCTCTGTCTCCCAGATTCAAGCAATTCCCCTGCCTCAGCCGCCTGAGGATCTGGGATTACAGGCATGCACCACCACACCCAGCTGTTTTTTTAATATATGTATTTTTTTTAGTAGAGACGGGGTTTCACCATGTTGGTCAGGCTGGTCTCGAACTCCTGACCTCAGACAATCCATCAGCCTTGGCCTCCCAAAGTGTTGGGATTACAGGCATGAGCCACCACACCCGGCCTATTTTCCTAATATTTAATTATGAAAATTTTCAAACATAAAAGTTGAATGCATTACACAATAAGCACCCAAGCGTCTATCACCTGGATTCTACAAGCAACGTTTCATTATACCTGCTTGATCACGTTTCTATCCATCTAACCGTCCATCAATCCTTCTTACTTTTGGGATGCATTTCAAAGTAAATTTTAGACATAAGAACATTTCACAGTGAAATACTTCAGTATCCATACAATTAACTAGAGTTCAATATCTGTTTATGGTTCTTTTTCTTTTTCTTTTAGGAGGTGGGGGTCTCATTATGTTGCCCAGGCTGGACTTGAACTATTCCCCAAGCAATCCTCCTGTCTCAGGCTCCTGTCTCCAGCCCAGTAGCTAGGACTACGGGCACTGCCACTGTCCCCAGCTGATGGTTCTTTTTTCTTTAGGGTAAAATTTAAAAAGACCAAACTGCACAAATCTTAAGTGTGCCATTTGATGCTCTTTCTTTCTTCCTTCCTTTTCTTTCTTTCTTCCTTTCTTTCTTTCTTTCTTTTTTCTTTCTTTCTTTTTTTCTTTTTTTCTTTTTTTCTTTCTTTCTTTCTTTCTTTCTTTCTTTCTTTCTTTCTTTCTTTCTTTCTTTCTTTCCTCTTTTTATAGACAGGGTCTCATCCTGTCACCCTGGCATAGTGGTGCAATCATGGTTCACTGCAGCCTCAACCTCTCAGACTCAAGTGATCCTCCTGCCTCAATATCCCAAGTAGCTGGGACCACAGGCACACACCACCACGCCCAGCTAATTTTTTTATTTTTTGTAGAAACTAATTCTCCCAATGTTGCCCAGGCTGGTCTCAAACTCCTGGGCTGTAGTGATCCTCCCACCTCCGCCTACTAAAGTGCTAGGATTTCAGGTGTAAGCTACGGCACCCTGCCTGATGTTTTTTGACAAATGCATATCTTGCACTTATCCTATTAAGTTATAGAATATTACATCACCCCAGAGTTTGTACTGCTGCTTTATCTTTCAGAAAGTGCGGAGAATATAAGGAAAGAGCTCTGGCACTGGGCTCACGGTAAGAACACAGCCAGTGTTCATTCCCTTCTCCCTTCTGCAAGGGGATTCTACCACCACTTATACAGATTCACCCACATTTTCAGCAGGATAGAAATAGACATTGAACTCCTCCTAAAAGTGCTTTTGTAACCGTTTCACAATAAACCCTTTATGGAGGACAATGGTGTCCAGTGAACCAAGCCCAGCCTGGGAAATCATAATTCCTCACTCACAATCCTGCTCTGGGTGTGCTGAGCAAGCTTATGTTGCAGTTCTCTTACTTGTAAAACAGGAACAATAATCATCTGCATCATAGAAGTGTAACAATTACCCTGGCATTTTCATATATTAACTAAAATAGCCTCAGAGAAAAAGGTGAAAAGATTTCAATACCAGATTATGAACATTTTTACCGACCTGTCACATTGTCACAGTTTACCCCTTTGGTGTCCTAACCTGGCCGCACACTACTGAGGAGAGGTCTGTTGGGCACTGGTTTGAATCAGGGACACTCTGTATGGAATGCTGGGCCTGCTCAGAATTGGCACGGGAATCAGGACTGTGGTTGTTTGTCTTCCCAGGTCAAATATCTGTTGCTAACAACCCCGGAAAGAGGAGGTGAGCTTTGTTTGTTCATTTTATTGCTTTTGTTTGTTTTGTTTTGCTCTGTTTTGTAACCTGGGCTTTAAGAAGATAGTATTAGAAACTTATCAGTTGGAATGAAGAGAGGGTTTCCAAATTACTTGCCTTAAACCTGGATTTAAGGAACTCTGAGACATAAATTGAGGTAAGAGTACCTTTTAAGATTTAATTAAAATTTGCTTGAGCCTTCTTCCCAAGCTCTGTGAGAAGTCTAATGATCTCCCTGGGTTCATGTTAATTCCTGAGGTTTTGCAGACATGTGTTCACTTCCGGTTCCACAATCCTGCTCTTGCTGAACGCACGCCTCAGTTGGTTTCTACTTCTGCTGTTGTCATCTTTTGCTGTGCTGGGACAATCTTGTGCTAGAACTCAACCTCTTTTCTTTGATTTCTCCCAAATCATTTTCCCAAGGCAAAGCCTTGTACAATCCCATCTCTGTATCTTTAATCTCTCTCCCTTCTCCTCTCTTATTTTTTTTTATTTGAGATGGCGTTTCCCTCTTTGCCCAGGCTGGAGTGCAATGGTGCTCACTGCAACCTCTGTTTCCTGGGTTCAAGCGATTCTCCTGCCTCAGCCTCCTGAGTAGCTGGGATTACAGGCATGTGCCACCATGCCAGCCTAATTATTTTTGTATTTTTAGTAGAGACTGGGTTTCACCATGTTAGCCAGGCTGGTTTCAAACTCCTTACCTCAAGTGATCTGCTTGCTCAGCCTCCCAAATTGCTGGGATTGCAGGCCTGAGCCACTATGCCTGGCCCCCTCTCTTCTCTTGACTGTTCTACTCCCACTCGCAAATTCCCATTGATGTTTAAATGTGGAGTGGTTTAGCTATAACTTTATTTTCTTATATTCTTCCATCCAATGGCCCCAGGATCTTACTTTCCACCCACAAGTGGCTAATCAAGGCATTTTTCCAAACAAAGATAGTTCTCTAAGAGGAACTTCAGTATAAATTCTTTAAAGTATACAAATATATATATATATATATACACACAAACACATATATCATATATATGCATATACAGACATCGTATATCATGCATCATACATCATTGATATATTTATAATATATATAGATAATCACATGAATACATATTTATTTATTTACTTTATTCATTTATTTTTGAGACAGGGTCTCACTCTGTCACCCAGGCTAGAGTGCAGTGGTGCAATCTTGACTCACTGCAACCACCACCTCCTGGGTTCAAGCAATGCTCCCACCTCAGCCTCCCAAGTACCTGGGACCACAGACACATGTCACTACAACTTGCTAATTTGTACTTTTTGTAGAGACATGTTGCCCAGGCTGGCACATAAATACATATGTATTTAAATCTATGATACATATTATATATATACACACACATACATACATACACACACACAAACACACACACAAACACACACACACATATATACACATACCCCACTGCATAGATTCAGTCATGTATACATCT
Organism: Cacajao melanocephalus; assembly: GCA_963573385.1. NCBI lineage: Eukaryota > Metazoa > Chordata > Mammalia > Primates > Pitheciidae > Cacajao > Cacajao melanocephalus. The sequence goes on along the minus strand of CAUYLG010071743.1, from coordinate 194,727 downwards.
AAACCTTTACAGTGAAATTGGTGAACTCTTTAGCTCCTGCCTTACTTAGTCTGTTTCTTATTCTCATTAAACTGATTATAATACACAAATATATTTCTTATATTTATCTCATCTTTAGTTTTTATTCTCACTCATTGTTTTAATGAATCCCATTTAGTTTGCACTGTTGAGTTTACAAAATGGGAGACTGGAAATAACTGTTCAGTAACTCATTGATTCAATCATACATTCATTGAACATACAATAATTAAGCACCTACAATAGAATACCATATTGGGTCCTATAGAAGAGATGGATAAAATGGAGGGGGGGTCCATGTCTTCAGAAACTTAAAATCCAGCTGGATGTGCAACACTTAACACACACAAAACAAAGCATCCTCAAATGCACAATTCTCATCAGAGGAATGGCAAATTAGAGCAGAAAGCTAAAGCTTTGCCATGCACACCAATGCTGCTATATCAGCAGAATGCGCAGGAGGGAGAAAAAGCCACTGTGGTTAAAAGAAACTGCTGGCCTATGGATTTTTTAAAATTACAATTTGCGTGCTCTTCTAACAGTGTTAGTTCTGCTTAGGTGGCAGAGTGGCTTTCCTGAAAGTATGAGCTCAGCCTTGTCTTATGCCTGTTTAAAGAAAGAGGTCAGGTAAAGTGACTGTAGTAACAGCACCAAGCCAGCTGAAAACCACGGTATCTCTCAGATGGCACCAAAAAAAAAAAAAAAAAAACCCACACAATGGAAAATTTTTGCCTGCTAAAAACCTCTTGAAGTTGTTTAAGAAACACATATCAGCAGTATTTTCTCTTCTCCTTGGGAGTGTTCTCGAGGAAAACAGCTTTCCAAACTTAACATGTTAAGGCAGTCGAACAGTTTAGCAGCCTGAGTTAATTTTGGACTGAGCAGCAAGCGGGCCTTGAGTACTCAGGTAGCAAGTGGTCAAGGAGAATTTGGAGCTGGTCAGTGCCTGGCTAAATTGCACGTGCCTTGAAAAGAAGTCCTTCAGACCCACCTGTGTCTACACAAATTCGTGAGTCACCGGTGCTGTGAATTCAGTCCCAGTAACGCACCGGCTGTGCTTTTTGGTAATTGTTTCCTTTTCTTGACAATTTGGTTTTAGATTGTGTCAAAAGGAGAAGACACAGAACTGGGACAAGGCAAAATTATAAGAGATGTATCTTATTTTTTAGCCTCTCCATGTTGCTATATTTGAGGTGAAGGACTTAATCCTTATATCGTTCTTTCAAATCTCTTCATACAGTACCACAATTTATAACTGAACTCTATACTGAATAATCATTTAGAGCATTTTAAACTACCTTGGAACAGAAATGAGTAATGACTGAATATATTTGCAAAAACTCATACCGTATATATTGTAGGATGCCTACATAAAAACTGAATTACCTTATCAGTGTTCATTTGACATCAAAATGGACCCAGGGGCAGAAAACAAAAGGACTCTCATCTTAAAGACTGATAAATATAGTCTGTGTGTGGTACTGATCATTTTTTTAAATTCACAGATCAAATATGTTTTAATGTACCCATGGAAAAATTTAACTATGAAGTTCATGAAGAATGGCAAGGATTAACATCCTGAAAGATGGTATTCATGTGCAGGAGAACGATAATAATCTGTTTCTCAGTGATGGTAATGTACAATAAATGACTTCCTTCCATAGAACCTCCAAATTAGAGTAATTCAGGTATTCCCCATTTCACATTCTAGCAAAGTAAGTTATATCATGCTTTTCTAAGAATTGGTTGTTTTTCCTTGCATACTTCTATGACAAAATTAAAGATAAATTATTTGTAAGAGGAAATACTAATGGTCTTAATTTGAAACCATTTAGTGAGATGAACCTGGCATGCTAGATATGATACTAAAAGAACTTGTGGCCAAGAAGGGTAGTTCACGTCTGTAATTCCAGCACTATGGGAGGCCAAGGCAGGCGGGTCATTTGAGGTCAGGAGTTCAAGACTAGCCTGTCCAAAAGAGTGAAACCCTGTCTCTACTAAAAATACAATAAATGAGCCGGGCATGGTGGCACACGCCTGGAATCCCAGCTACTCGGAAGGCTGAGGCACAAAAATTGGTTGAACCCAGGAGGCAGAGGTCGCAGTGAGCTGTGATCGTGCCACTGCACTCCAGCCTGGGTGAGAGAGTGAGACCCTATCTCAAAAACTCAATCAATCAATAAAAGAACTTGTGCCTCAGTTTCCTAAGTTTACAGTTCTTAGTTCTCATACTTCCCCAAACCACCGAAGAACCAGCTATTCCTGCAAAATGTTTACAGATCCCATGGCACTCCTTTTAATTCTTTTTACTTATTTACACTGCTTAATGAAATCAGACAATCCTATAATGTCCTCCAGTTTGAAAATATTTTAATTTGATCCCTAAAATACTATAAATTATATCAAATCTAGTATTAATTCTCAAAGTTTGCCCAAATGCTAGAAAACCACTCTCCCTATATGACAGAGGTGATGTTATACACAAGTGGGAAAAGGATGGAATATTTGATAAATGATATTAAAAATGTCAGCGGTGACCATCAGAGAGAAGAAGGATTTCAGATGATTTTACATATATACATTTTTTTTTTTCTGAGACAGTCTTGCTCTGCTGCCCAGGCTGAAGTGCAGTGGTGTGATCTCAGCTCACTGCAACCTCCACCTCCTTGGTTTAAGTGATTCTTTTGCCTCAGCCTCCCAAGTAGCTGGGACTACAGGCACACACAAACACGCCCTGTTAATTTTTGTATTTTTAGTAGAGACAGGGTTTTGTGATGTTGGCCAGGTTGGTCTCAAACTCCTAAGCTCAAGTAATCCATCTGCCTCAGCCTCCCTAAGTGCTGGGATTACAGGTGTATGCCAACACGCCCAGCCATATTTCTTTATATTTTTAATTATTATTTGAATTTTAACAATGATCGTTATCAGAAAGACCTATTAAAGATATTTCCATTGTTGGCCAGGCGCAGTGGCTTATGCCTGTAACCTCCAGCACTTTGGGAGGCTGAGGCGGGTGGATCATGAGGTCAAGAGATAGAGACCAACATCCTGGCCAACATGGTGAAACCCCATCTCTACTAAAAATACAAAAATTGGCTGGGCGTGGTGGTGCATGCCTGTAGTCGCAGTTACTTGGGAGGCTGAGGCAGGAGAATCACTTGAACCTGGAAGGCAGAGGTTGCAGTGAGCCAAAACTGTGCCACCCACAGGCCCTGCAGGTCCTCCTCCTGCAGCCCTGGAGCTCTGCAGCTCAGTGGGTGATCAAAAGGCAGAGGGGAGAAACACTGCGTCCTCACATGACAGAATGAACAGGAGGCAAAAGGGCCTAAGCTGGTTCCCTCCAGCCCTTTTATAAGGCACAAATCCATTCTTGATGGGGAAGCCCTCATGACTTAACCACATTTCACCTTCCAAAAGTCCTGAATCTTAATACCACCACAATCCAAATTATGTTTCAAGATGAATTTTGGGCCAGGCATGGTGGCTTATGCCTGTAATCCCAGCACTTTGGGAGGCTGAGGCAGGCAGATCACCTGAGGTCAGGAGTTCGAGACCAGCCTGACCAGCATGGCAAAATGCCGTCTCTACTAAAAACGCAAAAATTAGCCAGACGTGGTGGCGCACACCTGTAATCCCAGCTACTTGGGAAGCTGAGACAGGAGAATAGCTTGAACCCGGGAGGTGGAGCTTGCAGTGAACTGAGATCACGCCAGTGCACTCCAGCCTGGGTGACAGAGCAAGACTCCATCTCAAAATACAATAAAATAAAAGATGAATTTTGGAGGGGACACTTCAAGCCATAGTACTTCCCAAAAGATAACTTCTTTAAAGAAACATACAAAGCACACAGCATCTCTCAGCATGAACAACACATGTGTTATGCAGAAAGGAAGTGTTCTCTTTCTTTCTCTCCCTCCCTCCCTCCCTCCCTCCCTCCCTTCCTTCCTTCCCTCCTTCCTTTTTTTTTTTTCTTTCTTTCTTTTTTTGAGACAGAGTCTCACTCTTGTTGCCCAGGCTGGAGTGCAGTTGTGAGATCTTGGCTCACTGTATCTTCTACCTCGTGGGTTCAAGCAATTCTCCTGCCTCAGCCTCCTGAGTAGCTGGAACTACAGGCGTCCACCACCATGCCCTGCTAAATTTTTGGATTTTAGTGAAACTAGGTTTCACCATGTTGGCCAGGCTGGTCTCAAACTCCTGACCTTTGGTGATCCACCCACCTCGGTCTCCCAAAGTGCTATGATTACAGGCATGAGCCACCTCACATGACCATTCTTTTTCTCTCTCTCTCTCTTTCCCTTCCCTTCTCCCTTCCCCTTCCCTTCTCCCTTCCCCTTCCCTTTCCCCTTCCCCTTCCCCTTCCCCTTCCCTTCCTTCCCTCTCTCCATCTCTCCTTTTTTCTCACTCCCTCTTTCTCTCTCTTTCTTTCTATCTTTCTTTCTTAAGACAGGGCCTCCCTCTGTCATCCAGGCTAGAATGCAGTCACATGATCACAGCTCACCGCAACCTCCACCTCCCAGGCTCAGGCAATCCTCCCACCCCAGCCTCCCAAGTAGCTGGGACCATAGCATGCACCACTGTAGCTAGCTAATTTCTTTCTTTCTTTCTTTCTTTCTTTCTTTCTTTCTTTCTTTCTTTCTTTCTTTCTTTTTTTGTAGAGATAGGGTCTCACTATGTTGCCCAGGCTGGTCTTGAACTTCTGGGCTCAAGTGATCCTCCCACCTCAGCCTCCCAAAGTGCTGGGATTACAGGTGTGAACCAATGTGCCTGGCCAAAACAGAATGTTTTCTAAAAAGAAATTTTGAAAGTTTTTCTTTTATCTCTGCTTGTCTCTCACCTGGTGGCCCTTGGATTGGGGATCTACATCAGAAAGCATCTCACCATATCAATCAGTATGTTTGGATGAAGAATTGAAATCTGACTTGCTTCACACAGTGGAGGCTGTCTACTGAAAACTGCACCTGACTCTGCTTTTTATTCTTTTTTAAACAGAAACTAGAAAACTAAGGTACAAACAGAAACTCCACAGTCAAATTTATGCACTAAAATGTGTTTGCTGATTTGTGTGCTCTTAGAATCAGCTTTGGTTAAAGCAAAGCTGTGTCTGTTAAGAGACTGGAAATAGAAAAAAATAAATCCTCACTAAATTCTTCAGAGATTACAATATTTGCATATAGTTTAAAACCAAACCTTGTAAAAGGCTTTTTGATTAAACCAAAAAAAAAAGTTGTTTACTTAAAAATAAACGCTTGTACTTCCTCACAGTTACTAGGCCCCTTGCAGGCTTAGTTTGGGTGGTTATAGCTGGAGCCGGTTGCAGCAGTAAAAGTGACCCATAGTTTTTGGGTTTTGCCATTCAAGAGCGGGGAGGGTTTAGAATGTTGAGAGGCCAAAACAAGACCATAGTCATTTCCTAGGGACTTCACTGGACCTTGCCTGACAAAAGTGGGACTTGTGGAATCACAAGCCTTCCTCCAGCTGTGCCGAAGGAAATCGAGCTCTCTGTTGATTTACAGTTGTTAGCCACTATTTTATTTGTCAGTATTCTAAAAATTATTGGGAAGTCTACATCATTAAAAAAAAATTATGTCGATCCAAAGATAAGGAAAGCAGATTTGTTGTTTGTTTGTTTGTTTTGAGAAACGTACAGCTTGAGAATTTTCTCCCCTAGATTTCTAGGTCAGTTTAAGGACATTTGATGCAAGTGTTGTGATTAAATAGCCACATTTCCCGGAAAGCTCCTATGTTTATTGTAACCTTCTCTCTTTTCTAACAGGCCTAATACAAAGTTAGCCTCATATGTGAGAGTCCTGGAAACAGAACATTCAGCAGATTCTATGTAGTAATTACTACGTGGGGCACCAATAGATATGCATTCCTGGTGCTATCTGGCAGACCCCTGGATCCAGGGCTGAAAACACTGACATAGTGGCCAGCATCCATCTTAACTTGTTAGCACCTGCTGAACTATTAGGAGTTCAGCATTGTGAATATTACTCTGGCCCAGGAGGTCATTATTGCCCCAGTTGCATGGGTCTTGGCGTGTTTAGTGCCTCAGCACTGAAATCTGGCTTTGGACCCTTCCTACTCCACAGCTTCTCCCGCCTTTCTCTTCCCATTGCTGGGCAATCTGTTTTTCGTGCTCACCCTTGACTTCATCCAGTCTCTGGGATCCATCAAACCTTAGGCAGGAATTATTTGAACCTCTCTTCTCATTACCCTGGATGTAATGCTAAGTCCCCAGGACGGAAAACACAATCTGACACCCCAAAGACCTCCCCATCCCATCCCCTTCACCCCACCTCTCTGAAAGACATGCATGCACACGCACTCACATACACTCCATGGCTCTTATGATGGCCCAGCCTGCTTAAAATCCTTGGTGATGACACCGGAGTCATGCAGCTTCCTCTACCTTCTGCCTGAAAAGCATCATCTTCAGCAAAAGTGGTTAGCTAATACGAGAAAGTAACATAAGAAAGGACATGATAGGGCTCTTTGATCAATCATGTTTCTGAGAACATCATTATCTTCTTTCTGTATTCAAAGCAAGTTCTGATTCCATTGGAAAATGTGGCCTCTCAGAGCTGGCCTTGCTTACTCAGACATAGAAGTGATACACTAACCTCGTGCTCTCTCTTCATATTTACATCATTAAAATTCTACCACAAACCTGTGAGGGAGGAACCACTATCCCCATTCTCCTGATGAGGACACTGAGCTCGGAAAGGCTAATCAATATATCCCAAGTCACCCTTCTAGAAAGATAGAAAGCTGGATTCAAACCAAGGATTCTCAAATTCCAAAGCCTATGCTGCTCTCTCATCAGTCTTTATGCCTGGTCTTGGATTTAGCTTCCTTGCATTTCTTTTGCATGTGTTGTTTCATGTTCAGCACCAAAGTCTCCCTAAGCACTGGGGTGCAGCTCTGTCCCCGCAGCTCATCCTCGGAGAATGGAAAGCCTCCTCTGACCCTGACTGAAGCCAGAGCCTGGCTTCCTGCTGACGACGTTTCCCATCACTGCCTGGCTGCCTGGATATCCAAATGTAACCAGGATTTGCCAACCTGGTGCTCTCCTGTCCGATATATTCCCAGACTCCATCAGACCAGATCCCTTCCACAGCTGCTCCCATAAGCTACCAGCTCCTGCTACACAGTCTTTGCCTCCAGTTGTCACCCCACCCCAGTAAGCAAGTCAACTTATAAGTCCTGCCCCTCCCAGCCTTCTCCACTGGATCCCACTTCACCAAGTTAAGTCTAGCTCTTTCCTGAGGTGCTTGACTAAATCAACAAGGCTAACACTTAAGCCTCTTTTCCTTTTTGTTTTTTGTTTTTGTTTTGTTTTGAGACGGGGTTTTGCTCTCTCGCCCTGGCTGGAATGCAGTGGTTCAAACATGGCCCACTGTAGTCATGACCTCTCAGGCTCAAGTGATTCTCCTGCCTGAGCCCCCCAAGTAGCTGGGCTACAGGTGCATGCTGCCACACCCAGATAATTTTTGTAGAGATGAGGTCATCACACCCAGGCCGGTCTCGAACTCCTGAGCTCAGGAGATCCTCCAGCCTCAGCCTCCCAAAGTGTTGGGATTACAGGCATGAGCCACCATGCCCAGCCAAGTCTCCTATCTCTGTCTCTCTGTTCATAACTTGGATTTCCCCAGAATCCAACTTTGAGATAAGAATTTGAGTCCCAGTAGTTTATTTTAGGGGTGACCCAAGAAAGTATTAATGAATTACCCATGGGAGTACATGGGGTTCAGTGCCACTAGAGAACTATGAATGACAGCATAGAGCATATCTCAGAGTCCTGACACACAAAAAAGGCAAGAAAGCCTGGGGTTTTTCCCTCCCATTGCCAGGGTCTTTGGCTGAGGGCTGCACCTGCACTTCAGGCTGAAGCCCCCAAGTGGAAAGTTGTGGGTGCTTGCAGTTGGTTGCCCTGTGATATATGGTGATGTTGAGTACCCAGGGCTTACAGGCATAGCACAGCAGCATCAGTTACAATCAATAAAAATCAGTAAAAGCAGCACTCAAAGCTGCTGCGTTAGATTCTGGAAAACTTCTGGAGTAAGACAGTATCACAAAATTATTACCTGTAGAATTATTCTATTTCTTATGCTTGGCTCATGAATTGTGCATCAGACTCCTATATAACACTGCTCAGGCAAGCTCCCTGCCAAAACTTATGTCCAGGTACATCTAGAATTCTCAGATGCCTTTCCCGTGTTTTTTTGCTCTTTAACTAACTGAGAGAATATAGTTCATCTTTACTATTTAGTGAGCCTTCCCTCAATCTAAAAGGGCATGAAATAGGTGCTATGAAAGAACACTAAGTATAAAATACTTTTCCTCCTTTCTTTTTTTTTTTTTTTTCCAATAAACAGTCTCACCCAGGCTCGAGTGCACTGGCATGATCTTGGCTCACTGAAGCCTCAACATCCCTGGGCTCAAGCAATCCTCCCACCACAGCCTCTGAGTAGCTGGGACCACAGGTGTGCCACAATGCCCAGCTAATTTTTTTTTTTTTCAGAGACAAGGTCTCGCTATGTTTCCCAGGCTGGCCTTGAACTCCTGGGCTCAAGCAATCCTACTGCCTCGGCCTCCCCAAAATGTTGGGATTACATACAAGTGTGAGCCACCATGCCTGGTCCTTTTCCTACTTTCAAGGAACATGTAGTCTTGTTGGACATTACAATATTTATCATTATTCTTTTGAGGTGGAATATGGGGTAAAAGCTACAGAGATAGAGTTGCTCAAGTCTTTCCAGTTGGAAAATCTGTAAGAACAGAAATGAAGATGGCTTGAAACTAGAATTAAAATGCTAAATTGCACGGAATTAGCAACCTTTGGAATCTTTGAAGATGGCACCACTTTTAACATTGTGCTGTAGTTAGTGTTCTGCCTTACTCCAGCTCTACTGTCAACTCCTCAAGAACAGGAATGATTTTTAATTAATTACCTGTTGTTGGATACCAAATTATCCTAAAGCTTAACATATTAAAACAAGATACAGGTACTATCTTAGTTTCTGTGAGTGAGGAATCTGGGCACAGCTTAACTGGGTCCTTTTCTCAGCATTTCACAAGGCTGTAATCAAGATAGTGGCCAAAGATTTGGTCTCATCAGAAGGCCAGACTGGGGAAGAATCTCCTTCCAAGCTCACATGGGTAGTTGGCAGAATTCAGATCTTTATGGACTGGTGAGCTGAAGGGCTCAGTTTCTAGCCAGGTGTGCTTCTCCAATAGGAAGTCTGCTTCACCAAAGTGTGTGAGCCAAAAAAGCAATCAAGAAAGAAGTCATAATCTTTTCTGGCCAGGTGCAGTGGCTCACACCTGTAATCCCAGCACTTTGGGAGGCTGAGGCAGATGGATCAAGAGGTCAGGAGTTCAAGATCAGCCTGACCAACATGGTGCAACCCCATCTCTACTAAAAATACAAAAATTAGCCAAGTGTGGTGGCACACACCTGTAATCCCAGATACTCAGGAAGCTAAGGCAGGAGAATTGCTTGAACCCAGGAAGTGGAGGTTGCAGTGAGCTGAGATTGTGCCACTGCACTCCAGCCTGGGCGACAGAGCAATATTCTGTCTCAAAAAATAATAATAAAATAAAAAGAAGTCACAGTCTTTTCTGATCTAATAAGGAAGTGACATCCCATCCCCTTTGCCATATCTTATAGGTTAGAAGCAAGTCACTAGGTCCAGCCAGCACTCAAGAGAAGGGGGTTTCTTACATAAGGCCAGGAGCACAAGGAAGTGGGGATCATTGGTGGTCATCTTATAAGTCTGCCTATCACATGTTCTTACCACCTGGCTATAGTAGGTGCTCAATAAAACTTGTTATTTTTGAAAGCTTATTAGTCCCAAGACAACAAAACAAGTTGAAGGATTGCTCTATAGCAACATAAATACCAGATTTCAGAGGGGCAGAAAATAGGAGTTTTGGGTCACAAATTTCATACTCTTTAGTGAACAAGTCCACTATGAACCCAGTCATATACTAATAACTAAGCTGTGAGCTCTATGAAGGCAAGACTGTATCCAATATCTTGACATCTTCAACACTTAGTGTACCGTTCCCTGACACATGAAAGAAACTTGGAAAACATTAAAGGGATTGAGGAATGCCCTAGTGAATGACAAAATCTATCCTTCTTAGAACATCCCATGTCCTAGGGTACATATTTAGCAAAATATTATGAAATTTAGAAAGTGGTCATAAAAAGGGGAAATTTGCTATTGCAGGAATACTTGTTTAAACGAATGTCAACAAGGCTTCCCCATGTTGGCCCTGCCTATCCTCATTTTTCAATAATACTTTTCAAAATGCAAATCTGAGAAAACCTATAATGTGGACAAATAGAAACTGTATCCAGTAAAATCTGCACTTGCCAGAACAGTCAGATGAGCCTTTGGAGCCCAAACTTTGGGCAAACAGAATGTAGAATCTAGGTTAATCTAGTGAGGTCAACGAGCAGGTATTTAGGAACTGCATAGGCTCTGGGTAGTAGTGTCCACAGAGATTCAGAGTTGAAGTTCAGCGGAAGAGGAAATTCCTGTGAAAATTTGTGTAAATTTGTCCTCTCTGCACAAGGACAGCTAAAAAATTTTGTAAGCTCTTTAGAAGTCTGGGACTGCAGTGGATTTAAGAATGTGTCCATTGTTTTAGCATTTGCCTTGGATGAAATGCTAGTTAGAAAAGGAAGTTCATTTATTAAGAGAAATTACTCCTTGGTTTCATAACTAATAAACAAACATACCCTTGGTTCCATAACTAATAAACAAACATACCCTCATTCATTCTTTCTCTTCTTCCTTCTTTTCTTCTCTCCCTCTCTTCTTTTCTTTCTCCTCCTCCCTACCTCTCTTTCTTTCTTTTTCTCCTTCCCTATTTCCTTTCCAGCTTTCTTTCAATACGTATATGTCCTGTTTTACTGGGAAATTCCGTAAAAATGGCAAAGCTTTTCTAAGCTGTTATCTTATTTTCAGGCAAAATCAATATTCACAAAGAAAGCCTACTTGCATAACCCGATTAAGCTTCAGTCGGAGTAAATAGATTTTTTTTTTTTTGGATACAGGCTTTCATTCTGTTGCCCAAGATAGAGAGCAATGGCAGGATCACAGCTCACTGCGACCTCAAATTCCTGGACTCAAGCGATCCTCCTGCCTCAGCCTCCCAAGCAGCTGGGACTACAGGCGTATGGCATCATGCCTGGCTAATTTTTTTTTTTTTTTTTTTTTTGTAGAGATGGAGTCTCACTATGTTGCCCAGGCTGATCTCAAATTCCTGGCCTCAAGTGATCCTCCCACTTCAGCCTCCCAAAATACTAGGATTATAGGCAGAAGTCACCATGCCTGGCTAATATTTTTAATAGATAGTTTCATATTACTTTTCATGACTCTTCTTATTTAGATACACGATGACACATGTTGCTGGAGGCCTTTAGCTGAATTTGGAATTTCTGTAATCACTATACATGTTTACTAAATGATGCTAACCCTACCACTTTCCATTCCCCTGCGTCATATGCTTACACAAAGTCAAACTGGCCTGCTATGGTTATCTTAGAAGCCAGCCTTTCACACGCTTTTGTAGGTATGGTTCCTGAGAAAGTAAGGGCAGACTCTCTTTCCTTTGATAAATTGGTCTATCATTTCCTCTGTCTTAGGAGGAGTAATTTCCTGATTCTATACATGTAAGATATTTGTGGAAAGTCACAAACATTGCCAGCCAATTCAACATTCTTATTCCGTTTTGGGTGACCTAAACCATACATATTAATACTAGCATTCCTTAGATGTTGATAGATGAGTAAGAATCAGATTGTGTACTTCATAAGTACAACAGAGCGGGGCAGGGGGTGTTTCCAGGAACCACGGATACTGAAAAACAAATCCCTTAAGTAAATAGTGGAAAATGATAGTTTATTTTAAGCCCTTTGAAAAGTTGAAAAATGATGCAAAAGGAAAGAGCTCATCTGTTCTTAGTCAGCTTTTGACCTTTGACTATATAAACATAAGAAACACATGAGCTACAGCTAGGAAACTAAGCAGGACTTCTCTGCCAGCCAGATGAACAAAATGAATCTTCTCATTAAGGTTTATAGAGATGTACTAGAGCACCACTACACAGAATTATCACACTCAATAATTTATTCATGAAGAAAGCGGCTGCTAAGATCTTGGCATTCTCAGTACCTTTTTATTTTTTAATCTGTAAAATAAGGAGATTGGACCAGAGGTTTTCTAGTCTTTCCTGGTCTAAAATGTTGATACCAGGGCCCATCAAGTCAGGCTATCTCAGAATCATACCTTCTACTGCCCTGAGAGTAAAGCCCTTTCTTATGTGGCTTAAAAGTTCTATCAAATGTCTTCTTGACATTAGCATACACCAATTAACACACACAGTGTTAAAGGCCCTGCCAAAAGCATCCACGAAGGACAATGAAAGCCTTGGCACCAACATCATGTGCCTCTGTTACTATGCGCTGAAACTGCCTGGCAGGAAGTGGGCCCCAGAGGAAGAAGGGGAACAACACCTCCTTTAACCTTTATTAGCAGAATCCATTAGGGAGGTTTGTTATGTGCCACCTTGACCTTCTGACCTTCTAGCTGCTCTCTAGCAATGCTTATCTTTCATTTCTTTCAGGTGAAAACGTACCTCCAAGAAACCCTATTTATGGCAAATTCCTGTGTAGCCTTCAAGCGTCACATACCCTGTGACATCTGACACCCCCAATAAGACTTTGGCACTCCTTCCTCTAAGTTCCCTATTCATCTTGCTCATACACTCATATTATAATCTTTTCCCTGCCAGCATGTAAGGTCTTCCCAGGAAGAGCTATGTCTTTTGCGTTTGTATCTCCAGTGCCCTAGTGTCTGGCATATAGTAGGAGCTGAAAATATATTCGTATAGTAAATGAATACATGAAAGTCCTTTCTGACCAATTTTATGTTGCTTCAACCACTCTTTCATTAATTATACCATTTAGACTATTTACATCTCGCCACGCAAGCATATGCCGCAAATGAACCACTGAGATACAATATGATTTTTCTTAGTCAAGGAAAATTTTAATGTGCAAGAAAATTGACTAAAGAAATTTTATATGAATATTTTTGTAATTGGTCAAGGAAGACATGAATTCAAATATTTACAGGGATTTTAAGGAGCAGCCTGTGGGAGGGAGTCCAGAGCTATTTCTTCTGCCTACAATGAAAACTGCCCAAAGAACCTACGAACTGGCCCATTTCCTTCTTCCCAGAGCACACTCCTCAATACCCTAAATTAAAACCTAAATAAACATTTATAGCAGTCAAAAGAAGTATACTCTAAAGAGGTTTACATCCACTAAGAAGAAATGAGTATAAAAGAGAATGATTAACTTTTTCACTTTTATTTTTCCTTTATCAGACTGTTTCTCAAAATGAACATAGCTTTATTTTTTCTTACCATAAAATAGTATGTGTTAATTGAAATAAAATCAGGCCATACAGAAAGCATAAATTTAAAAATGAAAATTACTCTTAATCCCATCACTTCAAGAGAAATCTCATTAACATTTTACGTTTCCATATTTTTTCTATGCATAGACAGAACATGTAGTAATGTTACACATGTTTTGTAAACTTTTGCCTTTTATTAAACTGTAACACATTATGGGCATCTTTCCTTTACAATAAATATTGATCTTCATTATTATTTTTAAATCTGCAGAGCAATATCCCATTGTATGGCTGTACTGTTTTTGTTTGTTTGTTTGTTTGTTTTTCCTGAGACAGAGTCTTGCTGTATTGCCCAGGCTGGAGTGCAGTGGTGCAATCTTGGCTCACTGCAACCTCTGCCTCCTGGGTTCAAGCGATTCTAGTGCCTCAGTCTCCCGAGTAGCTGGGATTACAGGCACGTGCCACCATACCCAGCTAATTTTTTTGTGTGTTTTTAATAAAGACAAGGTTTCACCATGTTGGCCAGGATGGTCTCCATCTCCTGACCTCGTGATCTGCCTGCCTTGGCCTCCTAAAGTTCTGGGATTACAGATGTGAGCCACTGCACCAGGCCTGGCTATACTGTTATTTAATAAATTCTCTATTGGTATCATTTATATAGCTTCCACGTTTTCAATATTATGAATAATACCGTGATGAACATTTTTGTATACTTTTTCACTTATTTCCTTAGGATAAATTTATATTAAAAAATGGAATACATATTACCAAGTTACCCTCTCCAGCCAGAGGCTGATCTTATCACACTCCTACCATCACTGATAAGTGAAGAGTACATAGCTCCACACATTACAAACAACAGTGATCAGCAATTTGCCAATCTATTAGGCAAGAATTACATTCATTGTTATTTAATTACTTTGACTACTTGCTAGGGAAGCATGGATCAAATTCTGACAGAAAATTTCACTTCAGCCACGGAAGCTGCTAGGATGCGTCCCATCTTGGGGAAGTAACAAGTAATGTGAATCTGATGATGGCTTAGGTGACGTTCTGCTTATGTCATTTTTAAAAAGTCTGTTTTTGAAGTCTATGTAGTTAAAAGTTACAGGCTGTTTTGATTTTCATTTTCCCTTTTGGTCCCGCATATGCAAGAATAACTTGAGAAGAATCTGGAAAGATCATGCAGACTCACTCACTAACCTCACATCTCTCCTCACCTCAGTGTGAAATGGGTCTAACATTTCAGTTTACCGCCATGACCGGATCCTTTTTGTCATGCTCCAGTTTCCTGCTGGAAATACGTATTTCTCTTTCTCTCTCTCCCTCTCTCTCCCTTTCTGTCTCTTTCTCCTGGCAGTAACCTTACCTGATTTTTCCCTTCCATTGAGTTTTGACTTTATATCAACTGGTTCTTCATTCTTCCCGCAAAGCAGGACTGGGCCTGCAGCTCACATTTTTCATTAGAAAATCCAGAGAGGCAGGCAGGTCAGTATTGTTATGTGAGGGCATGCTGAGAACTAGAGTGCACAATCTACCTGTGGCTGCTTTAATAAGTAGAATATGACTTAGGAGATAATAATAATTTAGAATACCTGACTAAAGTGTTCCATAGATGGAATGGACCACCTTGTTAGATACTGAAAGGAAAAAAACAAAAACAAACAAAAAAACACATGCCGAAAGCTTTTCTGAACACTTACTGTGAGCCAGGCAGCATGTTCATCATTTTCCATAAACCAAATGATTTAATGTTCTAATTATACTTGCAAAAACTGAGAACCAAAGCTTCACAAAAGTGGCTGAGGAGGTCAGAATTCAAATCCAATTACAAAGCTCATGGTTTTCATTATACCACCTCCTTGATAGTGCCTATGTATGATGGTTTAAACGGCAAAGAAATCATAGGAATGAGAGAGTCAAAATTTCCACATTTGGTCATCCCTTTAGACTTTATTCTAGTGCTCCCAGCCTCCAGTCCCTCACTCTTCACCCCCAACACCCTCACATTCTTTACTTAAAGGCTTACTTAAAGGCTTGGCCACTATAGTTAGGACCAATTTCCTTGGGTTTATGATACTAGCGCCAACTTAGAATAATGGAATATATCAAACCAGGCAGTCATAATGTTCATTACATAATGTTCATTACACATTCAAGTCAATTTCAATCAAGCCTGTAGGGTTGGGTTAGTAACTTGAAATCATCAATGTCCATGTTGGTCTGTGCCAAGAAATAATGACTTTGAGAGTGGGAGGAAGAAGAGGAATTTTCCAAACAGCCCCCACAATTCTATCCTAAGGACTCTGAGAATAGCTGCTTACACATGAGGTTACTTTCATAAGTGGAGTGGCTCCAGAAATTAACTTACATTACTAGGTGTAAAAGATATTCCTCCTGGGCCGGGCATGGTGGCTCACACTTGTAATCCCAGAACCTTGGGAGGCTGAGGCTGGTGGATACAAGGTCAGGAGTTCAAGACCAACCTGGCCAGCATTGTGAAACCCTGTCTCTACTAAAATACCAAAAATTAGCTGGGCATGCTGGCATACGCCTGTAATTCCAGCTACTCAGGAGGCTGAGGCAGGAGAATCACTTGAACCCGGGAGGCAGAGGTTACCATGAGCCAAGATCACGCCACTGCACTCCAGCCTGGGTAACAGAGTGAGACTCTGCCACAAAAAAAAAAAAAAAAAAAAAATTCATCCTGACATTCTCACTTGATAACTATCTGGGCTTAGGATAAGCCAAAATCATGCTGGACATTAACGAGTCCTTTGACTTGGTGAACAGAGTGGTGCCACACTTACTGGCAGTGAATTGAACTAATGTTGAATTGAACTAAAAGCATCTTACTTTCTGTATCATCTTCAAGAGGTGTTAACAGGTTAGACACTCCCTTAGCACTGATTTTTAAGAGTTTTTTTTTAAGATGGAGTCTTGCTCTGTCCCCAAGCTGGACTGCAGTGGGGCAATCTTGGCTCACTGCAACCTCCGCCACCCGGGTTCAAGCGATTCCCCTGCCTCAGCCTGCTGAGTAGCTGGGACTACAGGCATGCACCACCACGCCTGGGTAATTTTTTGTATTTTAGTAGAGAAGGGGTTTCACCATGTTGGCCAGGATGGTCTCGATCTCCTGACTTCGTGATCCACCTGTCTTGGCCTCCCAAAGCGCTGGTATTACAGGCATGAGCCACCATGCCTGCCTGATCCTCAATGTTTTAAACATTATGCTTTGCACTTTTTGGTTCTGCTTTTAGGCAACAGAAATTAGGGGCACCTGGTAAGTCCTTGATTAGTGTCAGGCACCAATGGGATATATACTTTCTCTATAGGTCACGAACTCAAAAAGAGGCTGGTCTAGTGTGGATGACCCCATTAGTTGTCTACCTAAATTTACTTCTTCAGCCCCTTCCTTGCTGGCAGAGTTATTTTGTTCAGGAGCCAACGGACCCCAAACTAGCACTTCCATTATCCTTTCCAGTTAGTGGCTTAATCATCATAACACTGTAATGTCCTGTTCTGATGATGGTGGTGATGATGATGAAGGCTAACTTTTACTAAGCATTTACTCTGTGCTAGGTACTTTTCAAAGAACTTTAAAAGGTATGAACTCATTTCGATACAGGAGTTAAGAAGAAATTGCTTAGGCAGATAGTGAGGGTATAGGAGTCCTCAGTAAGGTTTTTCTTTTAGTAAAAGGCAGCCCCCAGTAATTTTCTTTTCTAAGAAAGAGCAGCCTGTAAAATCGAGCTGCAGACATAGACAAACAAACTAGAAGCTTGCACAGGTGAGTTCCAGCAGTTGTGCCCATAGGAATATACTATCCGGGATGAAGCATGTTCAAAGTGGCGGCCCCATCTTGTCATTTTGCCAGCCACCTGTACAGTAAGGAGCTGACCAGAGGGCCAAGTGAAAAGTCCATTTGCATAATAAGATTAGGGTGGAATGACCAGCTTTCCAAGCACTGTGTAAACGTCACACCTGCTCAAGCCAATCTGTGAGCCTTACATAAATCAGACACTGCCTCCTCAAGCCTGTTTATAAAATCTGCTGTGGTCTGCCCTTGCCCCTTCTTTCGGACGTCTCACAAGGAGCTGCTCTCCTTTCTCCTTTCTTCTGCCTATTAAACTTTCCACTCCTTAACCCACCCACATGTGTTTGTGTCCTTAATCCTCTTTGTGGGAGACGATGAACCCCAGATATTTACCCCAGATAGTGATGCCACTTCAATTTCATTCTTGTAAACCAAAAGGTATCTGAGATAGTTCTCAATTTAGAAAGTTTATTTTACCAAGGTTAAGGATGCACTCATGACACAGCCTCAGGAGGTCCTACCAACACGTGTCCAAGGTAGTTGGGGTACATCTTGCTTTTACACATTTTGGGGAGACATGAAACATCAATCAATATGTGTAAGATGTACATTGGTTCACTCCAGTAAGGTGGGACAACTTGAGGCTGGGCTTCCAAGTCATAAGTAGATAAGAGACAAAAGGGTGCATTCTTTTGAGCCCTTAATCAGCCCTCCACTGAATACAAAATTTAGTCTGGCTCAGTGAATTTACATTTTTACATGAACAATAGGGCAGAGAAAGCAACCAGATATGCATTTGTCTAAGGTGAGCCTCAAAGGGATGACATTGAGCTCTGTCTTTGTCCTCTGTATTTCCTTTTGCGCAAACTGTGAGGAGGTATGTAGCTTTTAATCTTTGTAGCTATCTTATTTAGGAAAAAAAAAAACTGGGAGATGGTGTTACCTGACATAGTTCCCGGCTTGTCTTTTCCTTCGGCTTAGTGATTTGGGGGTCCCGAGATTTATTTTCCTTTCACATTCTCATGATAAAGACATGAGGAAGGTACCATTATTAAACCAAAGCCCAAAGAGACTAAATTGCCTAAAGTCACGCAGCTCAGCATCTGAACCCCCATAGCCTGATTCTAGAGGCTGCCTGCTTAACCATCATGTCTTGTAAGCCAGTGAGACAAGAAGTCTGCTGGAGGAACATCTGGGACATTTTAGAGGTAAGAGTTCTTTTTCTTCCTTGGAATGATGTCATCTGTGTATGATACTTGGAACTGCTGCAGCCATCTTGTGTCCATAATAGGAGTCATGGCTGAGTATGTTGGAGTAAAAAGGTGGAAGGCACTAAAGATTTGGAGGACATCTTTGGGCAAGGTTGAATTAACTAACCTTGGAACTACTCTACCTCTAGATTTTCATGTGAGACAATGAACCCAATATCATTTAATCTACTTGTTAGCTCTCTTGTTACTTGTAGCAAAAAGCACTCTCACCGACATACATAGAAACAATCATAATTTTGACCTAAGACAAATAGAAATGAGCACAATGTTGATCTTTTAGGTAGGCAGAATATTCGCACTATGAGCAAAATTTTCATTCAGCCAACAAATATTTATTGAATGCCTTCCATTTGCCAGGTATAGTGCAAGTTGCTGAACCAAACAATATGGGAAGGGCAGGTTTCTTCACCCATGAAGGTTATAATCTGGGGGTAAATGTAGTAGTGAAAGTGCAAGCAGGCATATTTTTGGACAGTATCTTGAGGACAAATCTGGACTGGGAGTCAGAGAAGGCCCTAATAAAATTCTGTAAAAGCATGCATTACAGATTCAAAAAGAATCCATATCGTGTCAGTATCATCCATTTGTGACATGTTTTGGTTTTATTTGTATAAGAATAAGAACTATTATGTGCACAACAGTGTTAGATGTATATGTATTTAGGTAACTTTATAACAACATACATTTACATTAAGGGCCAGACTGTCTTTCCCTTTTAAAGGGAAATACTGAAGCTGATTTAGGATAGGCAAAATAACATAAAATATAAAGCAAAGGAACGGGAACCAAGGCATTTGGTATCTATTTCTAGCTTACTGGGCAGCAGTACTCCGTGTCTTGAATTCTATTATTTGTGAAATATGATTCATAGGGGTTGCAATGGAATATTTTTGAGTTTCTAAACTAATGAGGGATAAATTTTTAAAATCCCTGTGCTGCTGTGAATGTTCCAGAAATTATTCACAAGTTTATTATGGCAAAGCAAATGGGCAAAAGGAAGGGGATGGGTACAGGACATGACACTCCAGAAAAGAAGGCAGTGACATGAAAAATCAAGAGGTAGTTAGTGCCTGGTACACTCTCCACACCAGGAAATAGTACTGTGCACGTTAGAGCTGTTACTGAATAAATATTTGTTGGAATTTCCAGAGAGAACCAAACAACCGTTAAGAAGGAAGTGGCTTTTTTTTTCAGCTTCATTATGGAAAATATCCAATATGTACAAAAGTACCAAGAATAGTAAATAAGAACGACCATGCAGCTTCTATAGCCATAGTTAACGGCCAACTTGCTTCATTTTTCACCTTCCACTCCCCACTATTCTCAAGCAAATTCCAGACATCATACCATTTCACCCCTAAATATGTCGCACATATCTCTAATGCAAAAGAATGGGAACCAAGACATTTGGTGTCTATGGCTAGTACACTGGATAGCAGCCCTCTGTGTCTTGAATTCCATGATATGTAGAATAAGATTTACAGTGGGTTGTAACCTGACTTTATTTTTAACCAACAACAATATAAGAGTAGGTGGCTAATCCTCACAAGGTTCTCCATAAGCTTATAAATCCAGGCGGGCGCTTCATTACCCTGGAGCCCAAGGCACCACTCGCGGACCCTTCCTCTCAAGGCCGGGACCCCTGCGGCAGCCCGTGGGAAACTGCCCTTTTAGAGCACGGCTTGGTCCCCGCCCCGCTCCCGGGAAGTCTCCGCCCACTGGGCCCCAGCACCCCCGGCGCGCCCTTTCTCCCTCCCGTAGGCCACCGCCCCTCGGCGTAGGGAGCGGCGTGCCGCCCTGGACGCCTAGGCCTGGGCTCGGGAGCGCGCACGCGGTGCGTCCCGGGCTCGCTCGGGATTCTCGCTTGGTGCGGTCGGGGAAAGGTGAATAGTGTGGTCCGCCATGTTCTTCTCCGCGGCGCTCCGGGCCCGGGCGGCTGGCCTCACCGCCCAGTGGGTAAGGAGGCTCGAGTTGAGCCTAGCGCTGCCGCCGCCCTTCTCTTGTCCTCCGTGCCTCCCTTAGTTTTGGGCGCAGGAGAGCCCTGGGTTCTGCACGGTCCTGCAGGCGGCCGCAAAGAGACTGTGGCCTTCGTCCTCTTCTCAGGGAGTCCGCTGCAGCCCCACCGTGAGAGTGAGGAGCCCCGAGGGAGGGTTGCCAGACTGGGAAGTGTACTCCTAGTTTGGTCAAGGAGGACAGAAAGGAGGGGCTGCATGGTGATTTTTTTTTTCTTTCTTTTTGCTGTTTCGCTGTCGCGGAATCTAGGCCTGCCCTGGCCAGATCTGTTTCCAAGATCCCCGTCCCGAAGGAGGCACCTCACATTTCAAGCCTAGTGACCTTGTTGCTGTCAGGTTGCAGCATGTTGGAGTGCTCTGGCTTACTTCGTGAAGGTTTACGGAGAACTTTCTTAGGGCTGGAAAAGGGTGACCAGTGTTTCATTTACTGCAGTTGTACTTTGCATATCAGAAGTGCTGGGTAAATAAATCTTATCAAACTGACTCTGAAAGAACGGCGCCACAAATGATTGCACCCAGTTAAAGAACCACAGGATTTTAGGGGTTAAGTGGTCTTTTTGAGATCCAAGTACATGGCAGGCAAGGAAACTGAATTGCACATAAGTTGAAACACTCCTTTACGTTAATCTAAAAATGCAGATTCCAGAAATGTCGATTATAACAACAGGGCCTGTTACACAAATAATACTGGAAAGAAGCCTTAGTTTTGTTTGTTTTCTAGGAGTGCAATAGGTTAAGTCAGTTCTCAGCAAAAGAGGGAGATAGTGTATATTAGCTGAGAATGAATTCACGGCTTTATAGTTAGACTCGAGTTTGGATGGTAGCTTAACTGCCTTTTGTGGCTTTTGTTAATCTTTCTCCTTTTCTTCATTTGTAAAATGGGAATATTCCCTTCTGCAGAGTTCAGTCTTTCAATAAACTTTTGAAGTCTTACTGTAGGTCATGCACTGCTGAGCTCCAGGTAACAGTGTGGATAATGATAGTCATTTGATAACTGTTTTCTGTATGCCAAGTACTGAGTTAAATATCTGCATTCCACATCTCTTTTTGAGGTTGGTATTACTTTTTCCTCATATTACAGATAAGGAAAAGACTTAGTTCCCGTTCTTTTGGAATTAATAGTCTCGTGTAAGAGAAACTTTAAGATAAATATAAGACAATGTAAAAGTAGTGTTAGAGATGTGAATTGGGTCATCCAATGTGGTTTCAAGGGGCGTAAGATTTTTCCTGAAGTTAATACTAACAGATTGGGCATGAGGTCAGAGGGTATTCTAGGTGAGAAAGGACAACTTAAAACCCTTGTTGGCAAGAAAAAGATTGGTATGTTTGAGAAGCCACCTTTACTGTTGGAGGTAAGATGTGTTCCCAAAATGAAATAAGGGAGAGACAGGGCCTGGATATTGGAGCTCCTTGCATGCCATACTAAAGAATTCGACTTTATCTTAGAGGCAGTCAGAAGTCAGTGAAAGGTTTTAGAGAGTAGAGAAATATGGTCTGGTTTCTGTTTTGGGTGGGTCACTGGATGGGACTGAGGGTGGAATGGGTTTGATATGGACCCAGAAACAGGGAGACTAAGTAGATAAGAGGCTCTTGCAGGATGCTAGGTGAAAGATGATGAGGATCAGACATGGTAGAAAGAATAGAAGTAAGAGTACTTATGATTTTGTTTCTTTTGTTTTTGAGGCAAAGGGGCTAGAAGTATAAATTGAAAAGCAGTTTTAACAATGAAAAGAACAACTTGAGTAGTGAGGACCATTTTAATCAAGTTTAATGTTTCTTCAACTCTCCCCACTTTTGTAAACAAATAGTACCTGATATACAGTATGTACCCAATAAATATTTGTTGAGTTGATGAGTAAGTTTTTTATTACACACACAATACGTTGTAGGAAAAACAATATTGAGGCTAGCAAATAGAATACGCTCAAAAAATAAAAATCATCCATTGTCTTGTCAACCTGGAAACATTTTGATGTTTACACTTACCAGACCTTACAGATGACTTTTTTTTTTTAACAAAAAATTGGAAGATATTTATACTGTTTGGTAGCCTGCTTTTTTGTAATGTATTTTGATCAGCTTACCTTGTCAGTAGACATTTCTGTACTGTCATTTTAATGCTAATAGTGTTCCATTGTGAGGATGTTCCATTACTTAACGTAATCAAGCCCTTCTAACCTTTCACAGGTAGTGGGATTTCACATTAAACCTAGCAAGTATCTAGAAAAGTATGAGAAAAGTCTACTTAAGGAAGTTCCTTTCCTAAATGAGAAACCTTTAAAGATTATTTATGCTTTCAAAGAAATTGCCTATTCTAATTTCTGCTTTGTTAGCTGCCATTCTCTTGAAGAGGCTTTTCAATTCATCATTGCTCAAAATATGGCCAGAATTAAGTACTAGTTTGTGTGACCTTGAGCCATCTTAATCTCTTTGAGCCTCATTTTTCTTTTCTGTAAAGTGGGATAATACTTCATAGGTAATTGTAATGATTGACTAAAAATTATAAATTATGGAGTAATAGATAATCAGAATAAGTCTAGTCTCTTCTTCAGTAATTGCCCATGGTTTTCTATAATGTTGATACCACTTTAGAACTTATCACTGCCTCATTCCCAAGCTGCTACTGTAGTTTCATAGGTGAGAGGGTTGTGGTGGCATTTTCAATTACAGATGCTCCTTAACTTACAATGTGATTACATCCTGATAAACCCATTGTAAATTGAAAAAGTGTTGTAAATTTCCATTTTCAGTGGGGGTATCTGGACTTAATCGAGGAACATACTGAATACTCATCACTTTCACGCAGTTGTAAAGTTGGGAAATTTCAAGACAAGCCATTGTAGGTCCAGGACCATCTGTATTGTGTATTTTTTCATTCATTGAGGATATTTTCCTTTATGTCTTTAAGCATGATTATAGCTGTCCTGAAATTTTTGTCTGGTAATCTTAGTTGATTCTTTTTTCTTGAAAATATGTTTGCCTTTTTTGTTTGTTTCCCATATGTTGAACAATTTTGGATTGTATGCTGAATTTTGTGAATGATACGTTTTAGAGGCTCTAGATCCTTCCTCCAAATAGTGTGTTTTGTTGTTACTATCCATATCCCTTGTGGGCAGCAGATCAAATATTGGTTCACTTCTTTTAGCTAGGCTCCTTGGAGTCTGCAGCGTGTACATACATGGTTCAGGGTTCAGCCAGAGATTTCCACAGAATTTATGTACAGAATGTAGGGCTCCCTCCCCCTTTGTGGCTCTTCCTTTTGTGGGATTTCCCACTTTACCATGTCTGTTGTTGCAAACTCTCACTGAGCCCTCCCTTCAGGCTAGAAGATGTAAACAAAAATCAAAACCTCATTAGCTTCTTATGAATGTAGACTCCCCTTCTGTGTCTCCCTGTTTTGGTTGTTCCCCAGTACCTTCAGAAGGCTTGTGTTTTTTAAAAAATATTTTGTCCAGAGTTTATAGTTATTATTGAGTGGTTTGGCCTGACAGTGTCTGCTTAGCCATAATAAAAGTATGCCATTTTGTATGGTGGCACTTTTCCTTCCAAATTTTTAAGTTCTGTAGAATGAAATGTTTTCCCCATTCCATTAGAGATTCACAAACTTGATTTTGTAGTGTCCCAGTGTATCTCCATTTTGGCTCAAAGGACTCTAAAAAAGTTAATGTAGGAAAAACACTCCAAAATATTTAGTTTTTTATTCCTGCTGTAACAAATTTCCACAAACTTTCTGGCATAAAACATCACATTACAGCTCTGTAGGTTAAAAGTGACACGGGTCTCAGTGGGCTAAAATGAAAGTGTAGGCCGAGCTTTCATTCCTTTTTGGAGGCTCTACAGGTGAATCTCTTTTCTTGGCCTTTCCAGCTCCTAGAGGCTGTTCTTGGCTCTTTCTGTCATCTCCAGAGCCAGCAAAGGCAGGTCTAGTTCTCACATCGCATCATTCTGACTCTCTGTTTCTGGCATTCATCACATATTCTTTGACTGTCTTTCCTCTTCCACTTTGTAAGAGCCCTGTGATTGATGACATTGGGCCCACCTAGATAATCCAGGGTAATCTCCCTATTTTAAGGTTGGCTGATTAGCATCCTTAATTCTCCCTTGTTGTGTTAACTAATATTCACAGGTTTCCAGGATTAGGATGTGAGTATATTTGGGAGACCATTATTCTCCCTTCCACAGCCATAAATTAGCAGTCTAAGGAGAGAGAATGAGCAAACTTTATTCAGTGAGGTTCAGTAGGCAACTGCTGCAAACTGCAGATTTGAATCTTTTTATTAGAGATGTGAGCTCAGTTTCCATTTCAAAGTTACACATAGTTGAATTTCCCTTGTCTTTGGGCACTGTGTAGTACCTTAGTGCTCAGTACATTCAGTAATAAATTATAGGGCCATTGACCATGCTGCATAACCTGTTGAATGAAAGCCATTCTGATTTTCCAGTGGGAAACCTTTTCAGTAGTTTTTGAATCAGTTCCGGAAGCATGTTATAAATCAGTTGTAGGAAATGTCTTGTATTTAACAAAACATTAAAGACAGTTTACATACATTTTGCTTAGGAGGAAGGTGGCTTTATGTGTGGGATATTTTACTAGGTGTTACCCCATATTATATGTGAGATATATTAAGATTGCTGGACAAATAAATGCCCAAGATCCAGACAGTCATAAGGGCTGGGTTTGTTTGCAAGTCCTGTTTTGTTCTGTTTTGTTAATCTATCTTTCTGAAGTTGCTCAATCAAAGTAGCTAAGGGAAGTACTATGTATGGTGAAGATTTAATAGGCACTGTAATAATAAAAGGTGTGCTGGCCGGGTACAGTGGCTCACACCTGTAATCCCTGTAATCCCAGCATTTTGGGAGGCCAAGGCGGGTGGATCACGAGGTCAAGAGATTGAGACCATCCAGGCCAACGTGGTGAAACCCTGTCTCTACTGAAAATAAAAAAATTAGCTGGGCGTGATGGCACATGCTTGTAGTCCCAGCTACTTGGGAGGCTGAGGCAAGATAATGGCTTGAACCTGGGAGGCGAAGGGTGCAGTAAGCAAAGATTGCGCCACTGCACTCCAGACTCCGTCTCAAAAAAAAAAAAAAAAGTGTGCCAGTGTAAGCAGACTAGGGAAATGATTTCATTTTGCTTAGGGAAAAGAGATGGAGTTTTAGCTAGGGCTTTAAAGGGGTGAGAAAAGGAGGTTAACTTTGGTCATGGTGGATGAGTGGAAGGTGTCAGTTGAGATAATGTTGTAGGTATAGCTAGCTACATATACAAGGACAGTGAAGTGCAGGAGATGAGACTGAACCCAGGTCCTCTGGACTTGGCATTTCATTTCTACAAATTATTTTTGTTTTTGGAACAATTGGTTGTTGCATGTATCCATATTGGATTTTAGATAAGTAAAGAATGTTTAACTTTATGGTCAAGATGGCTGGAATCATTAATATTGTTACCTTAACCTGTAATGCACAGTGCCCATAATACTTGGGCTGTTAGTGTAGCTTTTCTATAATATAAAATTTAGCCAAATTACATTTGTTAATTCTCTCATAGTACGGGAAAAAATACTTACATTTCTTTAACCTGAATTAACATTTTTAGTTAAATTACTGATGGAACTTTATTTGGAGGATGTTTGTAAAAGTCCTCCTATGTCTATTTGAAAATACAGCAAAACTTAAATTGTCGTGATTAAGGCATGTACTGATGTCAGGAAAATGTATATGTGGCATTTCATTTATTTAGCTGTGTAATCTAGGGAAAGTTTTTCCCTCTTCTTTGAGCCTTAATTTTTCTCACCTGTAAAACAACATAATAATACCTACTTGGTAGGCTTGTTGAGAAAAATAAATGAATTATAGTGTAGATTTGTACAGTTGACAGCATGGAATCTGACATAGAGTAAGCATTTGTATTTATAATTATCCTTAAAATAGATTTTGCAACTATTAACCCAGCATCAACTTTGTTAATGTTGTTTTTTCAAGGTTTTTTTTTTTTTTTTTTTGTGAAATTTTGAGACAGAGTCTCACTCTGTCGCCTAGGCTGGAGTTCAGTGGTGTGATCTTCGCTCACTGAAACCTCTGCCTCCCAGGTTCAAGTGATTCTCCTACCTTAGCCTCCCAAGTAGCTGCGATAACAGGCACATGCTACTGTGTCTGGCTAATTTTTGTATTTTTAGTAGAGACAGCGTTTTACCACGTTTGCCAGGCTGATCTCAAACTCCTGACCTCAGGTGATCCACCTGTCTTGGCCTCCCAAAGTGCTGGGATTACAGGCGTGAGCCACTGTGCCCGGCCTCAAGGATTTTTTTAAAATGTAAAAATACCTACTCTGAATGAATGTATTACAGACCCTGACTTTTTGAGGAGGTTTCAGGTTTTTTGCTTGAGCTAGCAATGGGGGAGGCTGTAGGTAACAAGTCAGCAGGTATTGTGAACAGTGAGAAGAAAGCATGGAGGGACTTCAGACCACTTTGGACTCACCGGAGATGTTTCACATGTGCCCTGTGACTCTTGAATAGGCAAATACATATTTTGGTGGATTTAATCTGTAAATATTAGGAATCATCTAAAAGGTATATTCCTTTCCTTAGTTGGCTGCTTTTAAGAAAGGGGAGAAAAAGGGGATTTTGAATTGCCTGACCTTAGTCTTTTCTTTTTGACTAATTAGATTGTTGATTCTGTCAGTTTTGTCTTAACAGCTTCCTAGTCTATTATTACGTTCTCCTGGTGGCTTGGGTCCTTTTAATGTCCAGATGTCTGATAGAACTAAAAGGTGAGCTTAGTTGGATGGTAGTATTGTTTGAACAACCGAAGAAATTCAGAAGAAGAGTAGAGCCCATGAAAAGACCATTAGGGAATCCTTTTCTTGGGGAGAATATAAAACTTTAATTTTTGTCATTTTGAGCTATTGATATTGCCAATTTCAGTAAAAGGGAAAGGCTGGTAGAAAGAGCACAGGGTCCTTAGATTCAAAGAGCCTAGGCTCAGAATCCAGCTCTGTCACTAATTGTGCGGTATGGGGCAAGTTATTGTCTTTTTTTTTTTTTTTTTTTTGAGATAGAGTTTCGTTCTTGTTGCCCAGACTGGAGTGCAATGGTGCAATCTCGGCTCACTGCAATCTCCACCTCCTGGGTTCAAGCAGTTCTCCCGTCTCAGCCTCCCAAGTATCTGGGATTACAGACATGCGCTGCCACCACGCCTGCCTAATTTTGTGTTTTTAGTGGAGATGGGGTTTCTCCGTGTTGGGCAGGCTGGTCTCAAACTCCAACCTCAAGTGATCCACCCACCTCGGCCTGCCAAAGTGCTGGGATTACAGGCGTGAGCCACCGTACCTGACCAAGTTACTGTTTTTGAGCTTGAGTTTTTCTAAATGTAAAATGGAAATGATGATTAACTACAGATTTTTTTAGGAATCGATGAAAAAAGGTATGTAGAAGAGCTTAACACAAAGGTATTCAAGGTTACTTGAATCCAATGAAAAGGCAGCCACTGTTTTTGCCTGCTTGAATCTTCTCTGTTTCTTCTGAAACACTGAAAAAAATAATAAGCTAGAATTCAAACCTACTGTTAATTTTGAGCTGTATATTAGGTTATGATCTTGTTTATTTAAAATAGTTACTTGGTTGCATGCTTTTCTTGCTTAAAAAAGGAAGTTACTTGGATTTTCAATTGGACTCAGTTGGAATTTTTTGAGGTGTAGACATTTCAGAGTCTAATGAGAAACTAGATTTCTAGAGAATAGACTAGACTGTAGTCAGAGAAGGGGAGGGATGGGAACTCAGCTTATTCTTTGAATCATTCCAGCTGAGCTAAGTAGTTTTTTTCAGTTCTAAGCCTAGCCCTGGAATGCCTCTTTATTTCAAAGCGAAACAATTCAGATGGCCCAGTAAGTAGTATAAAGATGTTAATTAGAACTTTTAGTATTTTATTTATTCCTTTATTGAAAGTGTCTGACATAGACTTTATAATGAATGTAAAATAGGTGATATTCTTTCAACACACCAAAAAACAATGTTCAAAGCCATTTTCAGGCCACCTGTAACTTGATAGGGATGAGTAACAATTTGTGCCAGTTGAAAAAAACTGAAGACTAAGATATATCAGTTTATCTTCACTATTTAGTTTGCTTCCTTATTGTTTGTTTATTTACTAATTTTTTGATACAGGGTCTCACTCTGTCACCCAGGCTTGGGTGCAGTGGCATGATCATGGCTCACTGCAACCTCAAACTCTCAAGTAGCTAGGACTACAGGCATGTGCCACCATGCCTAGCTAATTTTTGTATTTTTTGTAGAAGCAGAGATTTCACTATGTTGCACAGGTTGATTTTAAACTCCTAGGTTCAAGTGATCTACCAGGCTTGGCCTTCCAAAGTTTAGGGATTACAGGTGTGAGCCACTGCGCCTGGCCAGCTTTTATTTTATAAACATTATCTCAGCCCTTCTAATACAACTTTGAAGAGATGACTTCAGACTTTGAAATTAAGTTGGTCAAATATTAGGTTAGTGTGTATACATTCAGGTTTTGTTTTTTTTTTTCAGGAATAGAAGGGTGGCAATGATTTAAAAAAAGATTAAATAACTAACTTGCATCTTTATTTCTTAACAGGAGCATTGTAAGCCAAGGAGGCAGGACTTTTCATTTTTTTCATCTGCCTCACTATATATGGATGCCTGATTTTCTTCCTTAAACCCCTTGGTTTCTTAGACCTACTACTGTGTTCTTTTAAAGCTTTAATGTCATCAAATAGTTGGATGGCTAATACATGGCCTTTATAGTCATGTGGCCCTAGGATCTAACATAACTTCTGCCAATAATTAGTGACGTGACCTAACCTTGAGACGTTTTCATAACTTGCTTAAATTTCTGGAAATAATGCCCACCTTGCAGGAAAGTTGTAAGAATTAAATAATGTGTAAAAAGCTTAATGCCTGACACGTAGTACTTCTAATAATAATAACTCATGATAGCTAACAGTAATATAGTACTTACCATCTGCCAGGCAGCATATTAAACACTTTACATCTTTTTTTTTTTTGAGACAGAGTCTTGCTCTGTTGCCCAGGTTGGAGTACTATGGCATGAGCCAGCTTCCCAGGTAGCTGGGATTACAGGCATGCGCAACTATGCCCAGCTAATTCTGATATTTTTAGTAGAGATGGGGTTTCATCATGTTGTCCAGGTTGGTCTCGAACTCCTGGCCTCAGGTGATGTGTCTGCCTCAGCCTCCTAAAGTGATGGAATTACAGGCGTGAGCCACTGTGCCTGGCCTGAAGTACGTCTTTTAATGCTCTCAAGAACCCTGTGAAGTATATGCTGTTATTTTTCTGTTTTTACAAATGAGGAAACAGGCTCTGGGAGCTTTTAGTCATTTTGCTGTATTGTCTCTCCATCCATAGGGTATTTATGGAATATTAGATAACAGTGATACATCCCACTTCCAGAGGTGTTAGAATGTTGAAAATGTGTTTTTTAGAAATGATGAAATTGACACTTCTTATACTAGAACGTATTTGGTGTTGGTTGTCTTACACACCACACTCAACATCAGAAGGATGGTATTTTTTAGATTGGTGACATGAGACAGGATGTTTTGTATTGACAAAGGGATCAGCTAGAAGACTTATGGTAATGCACAGACATGAAATAATGTCTGAAATAGTGGTGATAGTGAGACAGGGAAATAACTAAAGACTTCATTGGGTTTTATTGTTTGTTTTTGTTTTGAGACAGGGTCTCTGTCACCTAGACTGGAGTGCAGTGGCGCCATCTCAGCTCACTGCAACCTTCACCAGCCAGGTTCAGGCGATTCTCTTACCTCAGCCTCCTGAGTAGCTGGGACAACAGGTGTGCACCACTACACCCGGCTAATTTTTGTATTTTTTGGTAGAGATGCAGTTTCACCATGTTGGCCAGGCTGGTCTTGAACTCCTGACCTCAAGTGATACACTTGCCTTGGCCTCTCAAAGTGCTGGGATTAAAGGCATGAGCCACTGTACCTGGCCCTTCATTCGTTTTTAAAAGTTTAAATGTAATACATATAATGGCAAAAAATTATTCAAACAGTAAGCAAGACTATATATTATAGTAAATATACATTAACAGTACAGAGTAGGGACACAAGGATACGTATTATAGTAAAAAATAAATGTTGCATATATCATATATTATATGTTAACCCATGATACATCCCATGTTCTAATTTTCCACATTCTAACACCTCTGAAAGTGGGTTGTATCATTGTTATCTAATATTCCATAAATACTCTATGTATGGAGAGACAATATAACAAAACAGTTAAAAGCTCAGCTTCAGAGCCTGTTTCCTCTTTTGTAAACACAGAATAATAACACCATGTACTTCATAGGGTTCTTGAGAGCATTAAAAGATGTATTTCATGTAAAGTGCTTAATACTCTGCCTGGCAGCAAAGGCTACATTTTCTTCCTACTCCAGATCCTTGGTTCCTCTCCTTAGAGACAGCAGCTTTTACTGGTTTCTTTTATGATGTCTCTGTTGAGATATTTTGATAGAAAAAGCAGTAAAATGTGGACTGGCACATTTCTAGATTTTATAGGCTTTCTTGTTAAGAACTTTGACAGGTCTGAAATATTACCCAGTTTGTAAGCTAACAAGTTAACCTGCTTCAGTTTCATGGATGCTGACACGAGGCAGCATCCTGGGTCAGTAGGCAGCATGAACTTCAGGTTAATTCCCTTTGACGTTCATATCTCATGGGAGTGACATGGAACAGCCCAGGTGAATCCTGTGCATCACAGCTAAGGGACCTTGAACTTGGGAAACCCTGTCTGCAAGAAAACTCACTTGACTTTTGTCCCTGGGGAAGATATTCTCTACAAAAATTACTGAAAAGATGGTCTGAAACAAAAGCTGGTTGGTGCCTCTGCTCACAAAATGTGCACAAACCTGAGACCCTGAAACTCTTTCTACCCTGCTATTTCTTCCTCCTTCCCCACTTTCTTTAACTAAAAGAGAAATTTATAAGTTAATTTCAGTGGAGAAGTAGATGTTTTTTTTTTAACCATCAAATACATTATAATTTCACCAGAAAAATTATAAGCCTAATATATGTGGATATAAATAAAAAATAAATACGTGCAAATGCAAGAACATTGGCAGTATGTTGTGTTTGACAGTAACTCTTAGATAAAGTCAACTGACAGCACAATTTTAAAAAATAGGTGTAGTTTTTAAAGTGCAGTTGTTTGGATCTTTTTTTAGTTGTTAAATGTTTTATCCTCCTGTCAGTTAAGCAAGTAATAATGCTTTACAGGTTATATAGTACTTTCAGAGAAACTTTACTTAAATATCAAAATCGTTGAATAAGAAGATAGAAATTGAGGCTTAAAAAAATTGTGTTGGGCAAGAACAGATGTTATTAAGATTAGTACGTGGCAGAGTGTTAATCTAAACCCAAGTCTTCAATAACAACTACAACAAATCTGAAAGTCTGTTTTTTTCCTAGAATTTAGCTGCTTTATCTGACTCTTTTCAATCAGTAGTCTGTCTACAATGATTTAGACTTTAAAACTTTTTTAGAAATATGTCTGTAAACTCACGTGCATATCCAGAGTTTACAGATCAGCAAGAGAATGCCTCAGAACAGATTTTCTAATATATAGCAACATAGGCCTAAAGAATAATTTTCAAGATTATTTCCACATTTTTATTTTAAATAAAAGTACTTGACACATCCTGGATTAATGAGAACAGGATCAAATATTAATCCAAAATGGAAGCTATTTTAATTTAGAGATTTGGTGGTATTTAATTTAATATACAAGGAGGTTAGAAGGAGAAATAGGTTTTATAATAGAGATGACAAGTTTTCCTTAAACCTGATGAATGTTATAAGTAGGATTTTTTTTCTTTTGGCCAATTAATCCATGCTAATAGGAAATCTGGAAAATGGAGAAAAATATAAGAAAATATAAAATAAAGAATCCCTTATTTCATTGACATCATAAGAGATAAGCACTTTTAATCACTTAGGGCCTTCTATTCTTTTAATCAGTATGTATATTTAATAATTGGGATGGTAATTTATGCATTTTTGCTTTTTTGTTTAACGCTGATAGTTTCCAGTTATGATTTTGACACAAATGCTTTTTTCTGTGTGATTATTTTTACAAAATACTTTTGTTAGCTACGTAATATTTTAGTGTTAGAATTACCAGTATTAAAACCTGCTCAGATTGGGCTTTTAGGTTGGTTTTTTGCTGCAATAAACATGATAGGAACAACATGTTTTCATGTAGAGCTTTATCCTCATTTTGTACTCTAGGAAAAATATCTAGGTTAGAATTACTAAGTTAAAAAATGTACACTTATTTATGCTCTCCATATATCATGGTAATTTGCTTTCTAAAAGGCTATATGAATTTTTAAATGTGCTTGTTTCTCTCTGTGCTCAACAGAATGGAATGTTACCTTAAAAGAAAAAAGATATTTGGTAGTTTGATAGCTAGTAATGTTGTTTTAAATTGCATGTTTTTAGTTACTAATAAGCAATTTGAATTCTGTGAAATTTTTATTTGTGATCTTTATTCTTTTTTTTCATTTTTAAAAATGCTTTTATGATCTCTTCAGGCTATTGGCCTTTTGTCACCAAATGTGTATAAGATTGAAGATTTATCAGCGTAGAGTTAATGGATGAGTTCTCAGAGGCAAAGGCTTTATAGAGAAAAGAAGATAGGAGTGTGAACTGAGCCCTGAGGGCAACCTGCAAAGAGTGGATGAAAAGCCAATAAACAGAAAATATTAGTGTTCAGAAGTTAAGAAAAGAGAAGATTGAATACTTTCCCTACTCTTAAAATTAATCCTTCTTTACTTTATTATAAATATACAATCTTTTTTGTCAGGATTTAGTTGAGTAACTCACTGATGTTACTCAAAAATTGTTACTTGATTTAAAAAAAATCTGAGCTGACAGTGACTGTCTTCTGAATTTTAGTTTTAGTTAATTTTTCAAAACAGAACCAGTACAATTGAAGCCCCCTTCTGTACCTCTGACTGCTTCCCTCCCTCCCAATTATCCTGAAATTGATATTTATCACTCCCATCTTTTGTACTCGTGTGTGTCTCACATCCTGTACCTTGGTCTTTTCTTGTTAATTAAAGCAGATGTTCCATGTTAACTTACTTATCAATATTTCTTCAGCTGAAACATTTGGACCTAGAGAAAAGGACCTAGAAAAACTATGGTGTTAAATTACTCTGTTTACTTTCTTCTCTTTTATATTTGCCTTTGAATTGTTCAACTCTTTGCCAATCCCATGCTTGGTTTAACCCAGTGTTCTGTCATTTGCAGTTAGCAGAACTCAGAAATTGGAGGAATCCAGAACAGTAGTTGAAATACTTGGGGGTGGAGGACAGGGTAGGAGTGGAGGGTAGGAGCAAGAGGGCAAAGAGAAATTAAATGCAGCTGAGAGAATAATCATTCCTTCCAAAGCAACTGAACATTGTCAGTCTGTACAGCATCATAAATAGCTTTCTGAAACTACTTTTTATGGCTGGAGTTTCAGAATTAAGTTAGTAAAAGATTGAAAAGGAGGATACCGTTGACTCATTTGTACAGAGTATATGACTCATTTGTATAGAATGAAAACATGTTTATGAAGGTTCACACTAAGTGAAAGCTGGCATCCAACTTGATTCAGACAAAAGTGAAAGTAAGTTAATAGTACATTAATTCTCCAAATGCAGGCCAGCAGAGCGTGGCAGGAAGATACATAACTCAGCAGATCTGGTTGTGGTCCTGGTTCTCCTGTTGACTTGCGTGTGATGTTAGGCAGGTGAATCTTGCCTTTTATCTCCATTTGTAAAATACCTCTTCTGAAATAGAGATGTGTGGGGTAGTATACCATATCTCTTAAGATATTTTATAAGTTGATTCCATTGTTTTAAATGATGAATCTTAAAGTATTTCTTCATGAAAAATTTCTTAAGGCTGTGATTTACTAAACTTTCTTAAAATTTTAAATTTTAGGGAAGACATGTAAGGAATTTGCATAAAACAGCTATGCAAAATGGAGCTGGAGGAGCTTTATTTGTGGTAAGCAATTACTTAGATTTCTTTGGAAAAAGACTTGGAAATTTGGGTAAATCCATTGTAGAAATCCAAAATATCTTAAATACCATTGTCTTTGGTATATGATGGTCATTGTAGGAATTTAGTTGAATTTACTACATTACAAAAGATGTGTGGTTCCAGTTGAACCTCTTGAGTTTAAATTAGTACCAGGAAAACTCTGGAAATAAGAATTTATTCCCAGTGAAATTACTGTGTGAGTCCTAACCTGATTCTCGTCACACTTTGAGTTCTCAGTCATGTTGGCTCACTGAGGGTTGGGAGGTTGTAACTTGGGGAATCTCAAAATGACAATAGTTTGAAACTCCTGGATTTTAGTACTGTAGTAACTAGATTAACAGCTGGTTTTTATATTTTGTTTCCAGAGTTTAGAGATTGAAGTCTATGAACTCCCCAGATCAGTTACACAATTTGAAAAGGATAAGATATTATATCTCCCTTTTCTGACAAGGTGCAGTTTTCAGAGATTAATCTAGTGTAAAGGCAATGGACTTGTATGATGATTTAGAGTTGGTGGTGTAGAGTAGCTTCCTGCTACATATCAAGCATCAAATTGCCCACATATTTGACATTATTGTCCAGAGTTTCTGTTTTCTCTCTTTTGGTTTATGTCCCTTAAAAAGCAGAACTCTGAGAGTTAACATATCAAGAGATTCATTTCTGTGTTCACCACACATACATAACATTAATTGATCGTGTTAATCTCAGTGTGACTCATTTGATTTCCTGTTGACATGCCATTTCTTGTCAGTTTTTGAAGAGGGCCTGCTTCTGCTCTTTTAAGAAGAAATAAAGCTTCTTCCTGTGGCTATTATGGAAAACGTGGGAAAGAAATGGTGCTTTTTTTCCTCTCTTGTTTTTTGAGATGGTCCTTTTGTACCCTCCCTAAAGTAATGGGTCTTAACCTTTTTGGATCCCAGATCCCTTTGATGATCTGATACCCTCTCTTTTGGGAAAATATACGTGTGTTCACATTTAAAATTTTGTGTCTTAATTTCATAAAGGCTTCTAATAACTGGTAATGTTTTGGTAATTCTATCAGAAGATCTTATTCTCTAATGAAGTTGGATAATACCTTCTGTTGTTGTTTGGGGATTTTTTTGGTGCTAAAGATACTTCTCTTATTCTTTAAATGGGCCTTTGTAAAATTTTAAATTCTGCTAACTTTGGTAATCATGCTCATCAAATGTGTTTAGTCGTTCTTTTTGATGAAAGAATAGAGAGGTATATATCATGTTGGAATTAAAGTGGAGAGATTAAACAATAAATAATAGTATAATAATGTATAGTGTTATTCACATGAGAGAATTTGGATAATTCTGAAAAACTTTTTTTGTTGTATAGCACAGAGATACTCCTGAGAATAACCCCGATACTCCATTTGATTTCACACCAGAAAACTATAAGGTATAGCTAAATTAACATTATAATTAATTTACAAAATATGTAGTATTTTGTAGATGTATAAAATGGTGTTTTTTCTTTTATACAGAGGATAGAGGCAATTGTAAAAAACTATCCAGAAGGCCATAAAGCAGCAGCTGTTCTTCCAGTCCTGGATTTAGCCCAAAGGCAGAATGGGTGGTTGCCCATCTCTGCTATGAACAAGGTACTGGATTCATTTTTGCCTTAGTTACAAAAGAGAAGAGATTGTGTATGATAATTTCCTTTTATAGAAATTACTCTGATTATCTCGTATCAGAATCTAGGATTTTGGAGCCCTTTAGCCATTTGTATGTTTCCTTGAATTGTCTTTGTGTTTTTGTTGGTAACCTTAATGCATAGTAGAGGTGAAGTAGAGATTTCTGTCCTTGTAGGAAATAGGGAAGGCATTATGGTGAAAGATGGTGTGTGTGGGTATTTTGTTTTTCCTTTTCAAGGAAATGGTCATAGGGAAGATAAAAGATTCCAAATGTGGATAACTTAGTGTCAAGATATTCTGAAAATTAATGTAATATTTAAACACTAGAATTACAGAAAAAAAATCTGCTTACTACTAGTATTAATCTTTTTAATATTTTACAATTTTGGCTATAGGCTGTAACAAAAATCTGTATAATATGTGATATTTATACAATTTGATTACGCCACTTTGGAATCAACCTTTAGAAATGCTATGGATGACCCATTTTATATGAAGTTTCCCTATTCATATGTATTTTAAGATTTATTTTTTTCTAATAGTTTTCAGCAGTAATCCAAGTTTCAAGTTTATTTTTACCCTATTAATATAACTACATTTGTGTGATGATGTATTATAGCATATAATTTATAAAGTGCTGTACCAAAACCATGTACTATTGGATTCTGATGAGAATCATACAACTATTAAGCCATGTTATATAATGGAAAGTATTTTTGACTTAGAACTAATACACCTGATTTTTCTCTGAACTTCCTCATTGGGGATGAAGGTTTTGAACTACGTAGGTCTCTTCCAGTTATTACGTTATGATTTCTAAGTGATGGTGCTAGGACCGAATTCATTTCTAAATTAGTACATTTTCTACTTGACCGACTAACAGAGATTTTGTTGTACCTCATTCATGCCACTTTGTAAACTTTATTTGGTTATAACTATTAGGCTAGACTATCATCTTTCTTGGATAATAGGAATGTCCTCAATTTATCTAATAGAATCCTAAATGCAAATTTTAGTTTATTGGTATCTTATTTGTTTTGTATAGTACTCTAACACTGTGTGGATCCTTGGTATTTTTTTCACTATGAAAAATATTGTAAAGCAAGTTTAGTGAGTTACTATCCTGAGTAAACATAGGTGGTTATGTTTTCAATAAATTATATATTTCTTTGGAAGTTACTTAACATTGTTTTTTAAATTAAAGTAGCCAACTTTATGATGATTTAGGTATATGTTTCTAATTATAATTTTATTATTGTGCAAAAATCATGTTTTTAATAATGTTAAGCCTGTTGGAAGTCTTGCTGAGTGGCACATTAGCAGAGCAAAATAAAAATAAATAAGAAACTGAATGTAAAAAGATTTAAAAAATAAGACAGGCATGGTGGTGCATGCCTGTAGTCCTAGGTACTTGAGAAGCTGATGTGGGAGGATTGCTTGAACTCGAGAGTTTAAGACCAGCCTGGTCAAGATGGTGAGATCCTGTCTCTTAAAGAATATGTATTTATATATTGTCCTATTATATTTAGGGTTGGATTTGTGTGGGATTTATATATTGTCCTATTATATTTAGGATTGGATTTGTGTAGGGTATAGGGAATAGACTCAAATTCTTTGTACTTTACAATTGGGATTTTTATTTTAATGTTACTGTCCCTCCCCCAACCCATGAAACACCTAGCCTTACAACAAAAAATATCCAGAAGCTTAATAATTATTTCTTCAACCATCACTAAGGTGTAGGCAGATGTGCAGCAGAATTCCAGGGAGGAGCCTTTTCAAATTAGATAGGGCCTCATTCCAGATGTATTAAATTATTCCTTTGGTAGGGTTCCAGCATGGGTATTTTGATAGAGAGCTCCCCAGATTCAGGGATACATCCTTGATTTGGAACTGCTGAATGAAATAGCACAGTTACTTTATCTGTCACAAGTGAGCCATGATTAGATGTCTTTTGAGAATACATTTCCTTCAGAATTCCTGATATGAAAAAGTTCAACATATTGTCATCTGAAATGCCAGCTCTTCTTTTGTATCAGAACATGGATATATGTATAATTTTTAAGAATGCCAGACAGTAAGTCTTAATGATAACTTTCTAGGTCACCTAGAAAGTTGTAGCCAGAATTATAAGTCATGATAGACGAGGACCAGCCCCCGCAAACAGCTATAAAGCCTTGTTTTCCCTAACAGACTTGACCTAAGAAAGGCATGCTGTTAGTGATCCCCTTAGTCCTGAACACCAGCATGTCAAAACAATTATTTTCTATTAATGTCTTGATGTAAAGGGTTAGGAAATACTAGACTATATGATCCAACTTTCAAAAGAGTATTGTGATATGAAATAGAAGTAGTGTGTCAGATTATTCTGGCAGAGGAGTGTGTGATTGTGTGAGTATACATGTGTATGCATATATGTAGAGATATAAAATTTTGAGTTTACTTAGATAAGTGCTGTACCATTTGTATGTAGGCTTTTTTGAAAAAATTGGTGAGGGTTTAAACAACCTAATTGCTTCCTTTATTGGGGTTTGGCCATCAATTTTTTGTCATTTAGACAGATTACAAAATGTGAGTTGAAATGATCAAAGTAGAAATTCTTAATAGTGAAAGACTTAAAGATTTACAGAAATAGGGTATAAGGAGGTGAGAAGTAGGGCAGAAGGAGAAAGTGCTGTAACTCCATTAACTTTTGGGCTCTGTGTGGTTTAAGTATATGCACGTTGTCTGCAAAAATTGAAGAGTTTATATCTCCCAGTTATCCAAGACCTATATTTTCTGCTCTTGAAGACCTTTTCTGTTTTTACCAAATTGAAATGTTGAAATTATACTTTGTACAACATAATTAAAGCTCTATTACTAACATTATAATTATTTTATTTTTAAATGTCCTAATACTTTAGGTTGCAGAAGTTTTACAGGTACCTCCAATGAGAGTATATGAAGTAGCAACTTTTTATACAATGTATAATCGAAAGCCAGTTGGAAAGTATCACATTCAGGTCTGCACTACTACACCCTGCATGCTTCGAAACTCTGACAGCATACTGGAGGCCATTCAGAAAAAGCTTGGTAGGGAATACATGATATTTGTAACACTGATTTAGAAATAGAATCGTTTCTCTAGATTTGTACATTTCTACCTAAAATTTCCAACTTCTGTCATCTTATTGGATCTGTACGTCCCCAGTAATATTTTGTGTTACTGTGTTTTCCCACCTTTATTTCTTCCTATTTGGTTTTCTTACTAAGTTCTCAGTGCTAAAGCTGAGTTTTTAATCTTTTCTTTTTTAATCAGTATGTTTGAAAAGCTTCTAGAACTTATAAAATTTTTGTTGTTTAGAAGATTGTTTCACTTAGAAAATTATGTTTCACTTATGGTATGACAGCATGTGATATATTAAAAAGTGACCATTATTGTCCTTATATTCTTCCAAAGAAGGCATGGAACAAATAAGATATGAGCGTAGTAAGAATGCTTTGGGAAGGGAAATGTGAAACAGATGTTATTATAGTAGCATTTTTAAAAGTAAATTTGCATTTTAAAAGTAAATGGGCATTTTTCCCATACAAAACTGCCATTGCTACACTTCAAACTACATATATGTCAAATGAAGTAATATTTTGTTATTGAATATAAAGTACTTGCATGTAAAACAGAAAGCTAGGCTGGGTGCAGTGGCCCACACCTGTAATCCCAGCACTTCGAGAGGCCAAATCGGGTGGACCACAAGGTCAGGAGTTCAAGACCAGCCTGGCCAATATGGTGAAACCCTGTCTCTACTAAAAATACAAAAAAATTAGTCGGTTGTGGTAGCACCTGTAGTCCCAGGTATTTGGGAGGCTGAGGCAGGAGAATCCCTTGAACCTGAGAGGGGGAGGTTGCAGTGAGCTGAGATCGTGCCACTGCACGGGCAACAGAGCAAGACTCTGTCTCAAAAAAATAAAAATAAAAAAAAAAAACAGCTGAAGTTGTCTCAAACCTCCCACCCCTAACACCATCAAGGTATAAATCCTGATAACAATTGGCTATATTAATTGTAGATTTTGTATCATTTTAATTATTAAATATATAAATACTATATGTGCGCTTGCTTTTTAGACTTTATTTTGGCTGCATTTCTACAGCACAATATCTGTGTCTGCCTCATTTTTTTTTCTTTTGTTTTTTTGAGTTGATGTCTCACTTTGTCACCAGGCTGTTACACAGTGGCTCAGTCATGGCTCACTGCAGCCTCCAATTCCTGAGCTCAAGTGATCCCTTACTTCACCCTCCCAAGTAGCTGGGGCTATGGGTGCATGCTGAGAAGCCTAGCTAATTGTTTTGTTTGTTTGTTTGTTTTTGTACAGATGGGTCTTGCTACGTCGCCCAGGCTGGTTGTAAAATCCTGGCCTCAAGCAGTCGTTTCACATTGGCCTACCAAGTGCTAGGATCACAGGTGTGAGCCACCATGCTTGGCCTCCCTCATTTTTCTTTTATAAACAAGTTACTCTGCAGTTGCTTTGATGTACATACATCTTTCCATACTTCCCCTGTTGTATACTGAGATTGTTTACAAGAAGTAGAATTAAAGGGTCAGACTTTACCATATTTTTCCCAGATGCCTTCCTTAAATGTATGAGACTACCCGTTTTCTTCACATCCTTAATAATCTTTGACATTAGGAGTTTTCTGAGTCTTTGCCACATCTGAGAATGTGACTGTGATTTTAGTAGTTTAATTATTACAATCAAAATGGAAAATAATACAGCCTGATGCACTGCTGTATAACAATAAATACTGGTGCTGAATCCCCTGAAATTTGATTGCTTTTAAAGGAACAAGTCCACTAAAAAATTCCTTGAATGTTAATATTACATAAAGAGTCTTTTTCTTTCTTCTTTTTTTTTTTTTTTTTTTTTTTGAGACAGTCTTGCTCTATCACCTAGGTTGGAGTGCAGTAGCACAATCATGCTTATTGCAGCCTTGACCTCCTAGGCTCAAGCAATCCTGTTGCCTCAGCTTCTTGAGTACCTGAGACTACAGACGTGTACCACCACACCCAGCTAATTTTTTATTTTTTTGTAGCCCTGGGATTTCCCTATGTTGCCCAGACAGGTCTCAAACTCCTGGGCTCAAGCCATCCTCCCACCATGGCCTCACGAACTGCTGAGATTATAGGGATGAGTCACTGTACCTGACTTAAGAGTTTTTTCTTTTTAAAAAAACTTAATACTCGTAAACTTTCAATATACCTCTGTAAAAACTGTGTGTGTGGTTTTTTAAAAACCAAATCACTATTAAAATATAACCTGGTCCTTATAGTGTTTTTTTATATTTTTAGGAATAAAGGTTGGGGAGACTACACCTGACAAACTTTTCACTCTTATAGAAGTGGAATGTTTAGGGGCCTGTGTGAATGCACCAATGGTTCAAATAAATGACAACTACTATGTGAGTATTTCATGTAATAAAAATTAAAGTTGTATGATGTCATATTTAAAATATTTTAAATATTTAATTTTGTGTCCTTAGATGTTGGTGTCTGAATTGTTCATTTAGAAGAAATGGTTACCATAATTATCTAGGTTTTAAAAAATTCTTTAAATGTTTTTGCATTTAACTTCAAATGACAAATTTAAAAACTTAAATTATGAAAAATTTAATAATTCGCATATAAATACAGAAAATAATCCTCGTGTAGCAACTACCAAGACTTAACTGAGAGTAATATTTTGCCACATTTTACTTTAGATACTGTCATCATGATCATTGTTATTTGTAGAAATAAGCTACAGACACAGGTGAAAGACTCTATCCCAAATCTTTTTCTATTCCTTTTATCCCCAGAGTTAACCATTATTATAAATTGTGTGTCTATTTATGTATGCAGCTGTACTAATATGTTACATGGCTTTTAAAAAAAATTTATAGAGATGGTATCATACTTCTCTAAGTACTACAGCTGGATCTCACAAATTTTGCAGTCTCTTTTTTTTTTTTTTGATCGTTTCTGTCTCTATTTTTTTAAGTTTTTAACTTTGATTTCTTTGACCTGTAAGTTTTTTTTAATATTCTTAATATCCATATATATGTATAGTTTTCTAGTTATTTCTTTAAAAATCACTTGCTACCCTAATTATATCACCGTTTTCATTCAAGATACCTTGTTAGCTCATATTTCTTAGAAATTTTTTATGGAAATTTTGGAGGGACTGTACTTGAGGTAGATTTTCTTTAAGAAGGGATTTGCTTTGTTTCTCTCTTGTTCTTGGCAGTACTGCTGGCCCCCAAAACACTCTCTCCTTATACCCTAGGCCTCTGTTCCTCCAGTGTGAAAGGTTCTAGACTAACAAGTTTTCTTTGAGGGACAGTTTACCCTTACATTGAGGGTAAAGCTTTTTGAGACCTTTGCGTGGCTTAGATGATCTCTTGTTAGCCTGTCTGGGGCTGGCTGGGTCCCTTGCCCCTTGCCCCTTAAGCTTTGAA
This sequence comes from Cacajao melanocephalus, assembly GCA_963573385.1. Lineage (NCBI taxonomy): Eukaryota > Metazoa > Chordata > Mammalia > Primates > Pitheciidae > Cacajao > Cacajao melanocephalus. The sequence goes on along the minus strand of CAUYLG010071743.1, from coordinate 151,952 downwards.
ATCCTGAAGCCAAGTTTGCTTGGTATTCCACTTGTTTCCTTTGGTTTTCATTGAGAATTTGGCCTCTGGGTACTTATTTCTTGATTTAAATAGGAATTAGACAGTCAAGGCTCTTTGTGAAGCATTGTAAGTCTAAATGTAGTAGCCTGTGGATGGATTTGTCTAAGAAAGATATTCTTTCAGTTAGCAGTAGTGAGATCTTTAGGGATAGATATCAGGCATCTACTTAACAAGTTACTACAGCTACTTTGTACCTTACTGTCTTACTGTTTCTTCAAGAATATGGCATTTATTTAGTATGTACCTTGGCACTGTTCTATGTTATATATTTTCTCATTAATCCTCAAAAACATGCTGAATTAGGTTTACAAATAAACAAACTTGAGGCTGAGTAACTTGTCCAAGATAACTAGCTAGTAAGTAATGCAGCCAGAATGCAAATGCAAATACGTTTCAATTCAAAGTAATACCCTGTATTGCCTCTTCAGCTACAGCTCTTGTTGCATATTATTTTTAGCAGTATGTACTATATATAGGAGTTACTCAATTGTTGATGCCTTGGTAACTATCTTGTGAACTGAGACAGACAATAAAATAATTGGCTTTAGGGATTTACAGATTTCAGCAGTAGAAAGTAATTTTGGGCCAGGCACGGTGGCGTATACCTGTAATCCCAGCCCTTTGGGAGGCTGAGGCAGGAGGATTGCATAAGCCCAGCAGTTGGAGACCAGCCTGGGCAACATAGTAAGACCTTGTCTCTATAAGTATGTATATAAATATATAGACATAAAAGAAAGTAATTTCATATGACTATTGTAATTTTTTTTCTAGGAGGATTTGACACCTAAGGATATTGAAGAAATTATTGATGAGCTCAAGGCTGGCAAAATCCCAAAACCTGGGCCAAGGTATGCTTTATTTATATATAATAAGTTTTAGTGGTTCACCTAAATTAATCTTTCACGTAAACTTAATTTTAAAAATTGTATACCCTAAATTCATAGGAATTGGTAGGAGCTTTGGATAGTATTATCTATATGAATCTCATCTAGAGCAAGAATATTTTTTTCCTAAAACTCTATCTAATAATCATCTGATACCTATCTGAATATTTATAGAGAAGGAAATTTTACTACAAATAGAGATTCCATTATTTAAAAGTTCATACTGATAAAAGATTGACCCAAAGACTATCTCCCTCTAATTTCTACCTAAAAATCCAATTCTGCTCTTTTAGTCAACACAATTTTAGTACCTCTTCCAAATGACAGCTCTTCAGTTAATTGAAGTAGTTATCTTGTCTTCCCCTTATCTTTTTCTCAGATTGAATATCCACAATTGTTTCATTGTTTTTCTCCTATGACATAGCTTTGGTCTCCTTCCTCTGTGGGTTTTCTAATTGGCTAGTGACTTTAATGTGATGCTTAAACTAATTATGGTATTTTTTTGAGATACATACTGAGCAGCACAGAGCATTGTGGAACTGCCTCCTTTGTTCCAGACATTGTACTTGTAATAATTCAGCCTAATTACATCAACTCTCACTTCAGAGACATTATGCAATTAACATCTTTCTCTGTTCACTGTTTGTTTATCCAGGTTGCTCCCATCCCATACTTATGTTATATTAATTACTTTTCTTTCAATTATGAACTTGGTCTTTTAAACAAACCCTTATTCCATATGTATGTGTCCAATCACTCAAAATTCTTAATACTAGCAAATGTTTGCATGGTTTTAGTCATAATCCCTCAAATTTTTTGTGTTTATATATATAAATTTTTTCTTCTCTCAGCACATTTGGAGGTTTTAATGTCCATACGGTATTCTAATGTTTTAAAACAGTGTGATGTGTTCTTATTCCTGTTTTAAAATATTTTTCTTAAGCTTTGTTATAAATAATTCCCTGAAGTAGAATTACTAAAAGGGTGTGAGTGGATCTATAGTTTGCTCTCTAGAAGTACTAATAATACCCTACTTAATGGGAAAATGAGGTCAATTCAGGATAACTTAAGTTTAGTAAATACTGGCTGGCCCCTGTTGACCATTACTTTATTTTCTAAGAAACATATACTGTCTTCAACACCCTCAGCCTATAGAATTGAATTTGCTTAAAGAGTTTTGGCATTTTCTTCCTAATTCCTCACTTTCTTGGGCATACCCCCTCTTTTAGGAGGTAAATCATTTCCCTGGTGAAAAATCATTCCCCTTTATGGAGGCAACTGAAGTGAAACTTTTAGTCATCTAACATTACAGTATCTTAGCTAGTGCTGCTATACCTTACTCATTCTTGCTTTAAATAGACAACTATCCCCCCAAAAAGTACAAATTTCATAGTATTTTCCACAAGCTTCAGCTTCTTTTTAGGAGTTGGGTATTTTAAAATAAATTCATGCTATTCTTACGTTTGTGTTTCAACTCATCACTTCTTTCACCTTTTGGGTACTTTAAAAAAATATCTCAGGCTGGGCACAGTGGCTCACGCCTGTAATTCCAGCACTTTGGGAGGCTGAGGCAGGCGGATCACCTGAGGTCAGCAGTAAATACAAAATTAACCACGTGGTGGCACATGCCTGTAATCCCAGCTACTTATGAGGCTGAGGCAGGAAAACTGCTTGAACCCAGGAGGAAGAGATTGCAGTGAGCTGAGATTGCACTCCAGCCTGGGCAATAAGAGTGAAATTCCATCTCAAAAAAAATAGCTTAAGTGCAGATTTCCTTGTGAAATCCACTTGGGTTCTTTAGATGGTCCCTCTCTTCTGATGTTTTAAATTCTGTAGTCATAACTTTGGTGTTGGTTTTTTGTTTTGTTTTTATTTTTTTTTTGAGATGGAGTCTTTATCTGTCGCCCAGACCAGAGTGCAGTGGTGGGACCTCGGCTCACTGCAACTTCTGCCTCCTAGGTTCAAGCGATTCTCCTGCCTCAGCCTCTTGATCAGCTAGGACTACAGGCACACACTTCCACGCCCAGCTTATTTTTATATTTTTAGTAGAGATGGGGTTTCACCATGTTGGCCAGGCTGGTCTCGAACTCCTGACCTCAAGTGATCCCCCCACCTGGGCCTCCTAAAGTGCTGGGATTACAGGCTTGAGCCACCACGCCCAACCACTCTGGTGTTTAGAATCTTTTGCTTTGCTTCTTGTGAACTGTGGGATCTATGGTTCACAACATTAATCCAATATTACTCTCCTGCCACACAAATAGATAGTTGGTTTGTCTACTTTGTTATATTACGTTACATACTTAACATTCATTTTTTTCACAAACATTTTTTGAGTGCCTGGTGTGTGCCAGGCATTATTTTAGGCTGTGCATACAATTATAAATAAGATAACGTTCTCATATATCTTCTAGTGATGGAGACAGATGACTAGTATAATACTGCGTTATAAAAAGGCTACACAATAAAATAAAGCAGGGTTAGGGGCTAGATTAGGAGTAAATTTAGTAAGGAGAGGCTTCTTGGAGGGGCTAACATTTGAGCCATGACCTGAATGAAGAACCAGAGGGAACCATGTAAAAAGTTGAAAGAACAATGTTCCAGGGAGGGGAAAGAGGATGTATAAAGGTCCTGGAAGAAAAGAAAGGAAACAGTATGGCTGCAATGAGGTGATCAAAAAAGAAAACAGTGGAAGGGTCAGAGTAGATAAGGGCCCAGATGAGTAATCTTGCCTGAATCTTAAATGTTTTCAGTAGGGAATGATATGAGCAATCTTAAAAAATACTGTCATAGTTGCTATGTGGAGATTAGAATTTAGTGGATGTGTGAGACTGAGGATTTATGAGTGATTTCCAGCTTTTTGGCTTAAGCATCTCTGAGCTTCCTCTACCTAAAATTGAGATTTATGGTAGGGCAAGTTTGCGGAAGAAAAGTCAATTTTGTTTTAGACATAGTAAGGTTGAGATGCCTGTTAGACATTCATGGTATGATGCTGACAGGTAAATATGAACCTGGAATATAGGGACTAGGTTAGGGCTGGAAATGCAAATGGGGGATTTATCAGTTATTAAAGGAAGTATTTAAAATTATAAATCTGGACATTATTGGGGTGAAATTAAAATCGGTTATTTGTAATATGAGGTACTATAACATTGTATTTATTCATTTTTTATTTTTTATTTTTATTTCCTTGCAGATTCATTAGGAATAACATTGTATTTTAACATTAGGCAGGAACTAAGTACTCAATTAAGCATTTTCAACATCTGATAATAATAGGGGTGTTCCTTATCAGTAATTGTGGATAGTTTTTCACTGAGATTTTCTTGACCATGTTCTGGATTTGAGCCAAAGACTTTACTATTATTAGTGTCTGAATTTATTTTTATTTTTTACTTCCTACCTCTTATTTAAAAAGCAGACAGAAGTCTACTTAGGTTTCAATAATTGCAAGCATCTGCCAATGCTGTATTATATAAAGCTTGTATTTGGACATGGCAAAACTGGAATGTCTTGTCAGCATATGAAAACAAGAACTTTTCACTTTACTTCCTCAAGTTAATATCTTGGATATATAGGATAATGACAGAGACTGGTATAGCAATAACCATAATACAGTTATAGTTACTCTATAACCAAAGCTGTCTAAATCTTTTTTTATTGGTATTTTAATAATCTCTCTGCTCTTTGAAGAGGTACTAATTAATTGTCTCTGTGATGAAAAACCGAGAGGAATTAACTGTTTCGATAGTAACTGATTCCTGAGTACGACCACCAGGTCTGCCCTGGACAAAATTCGTAAAAGATTGATGTCTATATGTGGTTGAAAACTGCTTTATCATCATCATTGGTAAATGACCACTGAAAATATTAAAGCAGTGGTAAGATAATACAGTTGACTCTAGAATACCGTGGGCATTAGGGACACTGATTGCTCATGCAGTTGAAGATCTGTGTGTAACTTCTGACTCCTCCAAAACTTTCCTGATAGCCTACTGTTGTCCAGAGGCCTTATGAATAACAAAGTCAGTTTTCACATATTTTGTATGTTGTGTATATTATATCCTGACTGTATTCTTACTACAAAATAATCTAGAGAAAATAAAATGTTAAAATCATGAAAATACATTTACTCTATTAAGTGGATCATAATATAAGTCATCATCATCATTTTCATGTTGTATAGGCTGAGGAAGAGGAGGGGTTGCTGTCTCAGAGGTGGCAGAGGCTGAAGAAAATCCATGTATAAGAGGAATTAAATTGGTTCAACAGTAACTGATTCCTGAGTACGACCACCAGGTCTACCCTGGCCAAAATTAGTAAAATAACCCATACAGTTCAAACCCATGTTATTCAAGGGTCAGCTATACTCTCTTAATCTTGACATTACTAAATATTTTTGTGCTGACATTGTTCTTATTTTCAATGAATTTAAAGCACTGAACAATTCTAAACTTGTTTTCAGGTTATTAATAGGTAGCAATTTTTTAGTATGGATTAGTTTATAACTTATTTTAAATCCAATTTTAATTCTTCATATTTAGTTTATAAAGACATCTTAAATTTTGCGTAATTCTGTGGGGTGCAGGTAATATCTGAGATGTAAAAAATATATAGCTAGGCTACAGTTCCAATGCAGTTGTTGATAGATGACTCTAGACAATAGCATCACTTTTGGTTTTATACTAAAAGTAGGGACAGTGGTAGATATATCTCAGCAATAATAAAAAGATAAGCACTAAACTTTCATAAAGTAAGTTGTCTATATAAAGCACTTTAAGCTGTGAAAGTTTACAGGAAGGCCAAGTTTTCTAGAATGCAAATGAATTAAAATGGTATGCATACGTATAGTGTTAGAATGACTGAAAAACCACACTTTTTGAATTTTAGTGAAGACAAGGTAATTATTAGATAGCACTTTAAGCATGAGGTATCAGGACAATCATTTTTTGTTCACTAAGTGAAAAACACTAGTGTAAATTGTGGCTTTCAGGTGAGTAAATAGGGCTGGCTCACTACCTCTTGAGTGTTCTGAGGCATATTTACAGATGAAAGGGGGAGTTACATTTTTAGTAGATTAAACAAAATTATAGGCTTTACTGGAGGATTTTATAGTGTTTGTAGTATTTTAAAGTACACTGTGTGAATGGTGAGGAAGGGAGATTTACAGCCAGACATACAATGTGATGGGATTATAATTTCATGGAACAAACTTTAGGAAACTCCCAGATGATGATGATGATGATTTGAGACTGAGTTTTGCTCTGTTGCTCAGGCTGGAGTGCAGTTGCGCGATTTCGGCTCACTGCAGCTTCCGCCTCCCGGGTTCAAGTGATTCTTCTGCCTCAGCATCCTGAGTAGCTGGGATTACAGGCACCCGCCACCACGCCAGGCTAATGTTTTTATTTTTAATAGAGGATTTCACCGTGTTGGTCAGGCTGGTCTCGAACTCCTGACCTCGTGATCTGCCCGACTCTACCTCCCAAAGTGCTGAGACAACAGGCATGAGCCACCGTGCCCTGCCTAGACCAGATTATTTTTTAAATTACTTCCATACATAAAATTCTATAATCCTGTGAAGAACTCAGGAAGTATTTATGATTAATTATCCCATTTACTGTTCCAGAAACTTCAGTTTTTATAATCTTCCTAAATTGATCTTTGTGTTGATAAAAGAGTATCAATATTAAGGAGCTTATTAATTTTAAAAGACCCATATCTATCCAGACTGGTAGGAGGCTTTAAGATACTAAATGCTCAGTTTTCAGTAGACATCTAAAATGAAACTTTTAAATCATATTCTATTCTAACATTTGATCAAGAGAAAAGTTTTAGGCAGAAAAGAAATTTGATGCAAGGGGTAGCTGAGCTTAAACCATAAGAAACCTAGTAAAGGTGAAGAAAGTTTCTCCAAATTAATTTCATTGGCATTTAAAGAGTAGCAGTGGTGCCTATCACTAGATAACATAAAAAATTGCAGGCCAGGCACATGGCTCACCTGTAATCCCAGCACTTTGGGAGGCTGAGGTGGGCAGATTGTTTGAGCCCACAAATTCAAGACCAGCCTGGGCAACATGGTGAGGTCTTGTCTCTACAAAAAATTAGCTAGGCATGGTGGTGCACAACTGTAGTCCCAGCTACTCAGGAGGCTGAGGTGAGAGGATGACCTGAGCCTAGGAGATGGAGAATGCAGTGAGTCATGATCGTGCCACTGCACTCCAGCCTGGGTGACAAAGTGGGATCCTGTCTCAAAAGTAATAAATAAAATTTAAAAATTGCAAAGTGTAATATTGTTGTGTTTTTTAAAAGTTAAGTATCATTTTGCTGCTTACCCTACATTAGTTTCAGGCTCTGACAATACACAATTACTGCTTTTGATCTGTTTTTGTAGTGAACAAGACCTATAATCCAAATATATTAACTAATTTCTGACTTTGTAGACATTGTTCATTACTTAGTAACTCTTTTTTTATGCTGTGATATCTTGAAAGATCTTATAAATGATTATGTGGTATCATTTTCCTGTCTCCAACAAAAAATGATTTCCTAGGGTGCTAAAGAACAGACTTAAAGGATTGATGATACAATGTGAATGGCACAGCCAGAGGGGGTTGAAAAGATATAAACTGAACAAGTTCTTTCTTTAGGTAAATCTGTGGCAGGAACAAGTAAATTAGCAAAGCCACGGAATAGTGGTGGAGGGGTGAAATGATACGGGTAAGTGCTGAGTTGGACTCTAGAAAGAGGTCAGACAGGGCAGAGGTGAGCAATTACTTGGGAAAGCGTGTGTGTGGTTGACAGACAGACAGGTTCTTCTACCTCTGTGCTGGATGTCTTCATAAATTGCTCTGTCAGGACTTGTTCTTGTTTGCTTCCTTTTGTGGCTGCTGTGACCATCCTGGTTTGGAAACTTTTAATTACTACTACTAATATAGTCTTTATAATACATAAATACAAACTGATTTTGACTTCACTGCTTCTAAGGAACATTGTCCCAAATCTTATTTCCTCAAGGAATCCAGTGTCTATTTCCAAATACAGTGTATAAGTGTGTGTATTCCTTCTATTCACTGTGACTGTGGATCTCAATCTAAATACAATTTAACTATAAAAAGAAATACAGTGCTCTAGTTTATTAAAACATGGTTTTTAAAAACGTCCTCTGGGGTTGGGTTATTTTTGCCATAGTTCTTTGCTTTGATTCTTGGGTAGATGTTGAATCTCCCAAATTTGGTTTCTATATCTATAAAATAAAGCCAATATCACTTGTCTTGTGGCATTGTAAAGATTAAAGAGCCAATGTATGCATACTGCTCAGTAAATAGGAACTATTAGTGCTACTTTTTTATTTTTTATATTTATGGTGAATTCTGATGTTTTTCCATATTTAACTTTAGAAAAAGAAAATGTTGCATGAGTTTAAATGTTTGAATTAAATAATTCATGCTAATTCTTGGGGTGAAAATAGTTACTTAACTAGGCTCTTGTGAGGTAACAATTATAATTTTTTTTAAGTAAAAATTTACAAATGTTAATAATTAATAGTTTAGCTTTTCATTTCAGGAGTGGACGCTTCTCTTGTGAGCCAGCTGGAGGGCTTACTTCTTTGACTGAACCACCCAAGGGACCTGGCTTTGGTGTACAAGCAGACCTTTAATTTATATAAAACTGTAAATATGTCACTAGAGAAATAAAATATGAACTTCCAATCTACATAAACTTTTGTTATTATTTTATTCTGCTTTGTGTACATCCTGGTGGTAACCTTGGCAACTTGCAGCTCTAAATATTATGTCATAATGACAGAGCACCATTTTAAAGTCTTCTATCTTTGGCTAACTGTGAAGACATTATTACATAATTAGTTAATAGTTACTCTAGTGTCACCCATTTTCAACTTCCAGATCACTTTTATCAGTATCAGGTTACCGTGAAGTAAAAATTTAGTCAAATTTCAAATGTTTTCCTTTCCCATCTTTAGCTACAGCTAAGTTTTTAGTTAACATGATCTTTTTATAAACTTTGTCAGAGCCCCCTATAAACATTATTCTATTTACAACACATAGTTGTTATTGTATTTCCAACTGGTGAGACCTCCAGCACACTGTAGGTTTAAGGAAGATATGGTAGTTGTCTCTAGAAGCATTACCGTTTTTAAAAAAGAAAGGTCCAAAACACTTTTGACATTATCATTGGCTATTCTGACACTGGAAGTATACAAAAAATAATTGGGTGAAGGGATTGGAAGTATGATTATGCACTCTTCAGTGGTATGGATACAACTTAGAAAAAAGGATAAAACCTTTTGTGTATTACTTTAAGAAACTAGCTGTAATACATTAGTTTTGCAAATAGGATTAGCCAGCTTTAATGCATGAATAAATTTATATATATTAATCTAATAAATGCTTGATTTCTCAAAGTCACTTGTACTTGAGACAGATTATTCATTAGTAACTATGCTTTTAATTTTTTTTTTTTTGAGACAGGCTGTCTCCAGGCTGGAGTGCAGTGGTGTGATCAAGGCCCACTGCAATATTCTAGCCTCAGCCTCCTGAGTAGCTGCGAGCACAGGCAGGCGCCCCCAGCCTGGTTAATTTATATATATATATTTTTAGAGACAGGGTCTTACTATGTTGTCCTGGCTGGTCTCAAACTCCTGGGCTCAAGTCATCTGCCAGCCTCCCAAATTGCTGGGATTACAGGCGTGAGCGACCACACTCGACTATAATGATTGTTTTTAAGTATATCTTTTAAGAATTTTTTTTTTAATTGAGAGAAGGTAAACAGTAATTTTCCAAGTGGCACAAATAAGTAACAATGAAAATGTCTTCCTTCTACCCTAGAGCTCTCTTGACTTTCTCATGGGCGACTATTTTTTTCTTTGTATTTCACATCATAAATAACCAAATTAAATTTAACACTATTCCACCAGTAGCCATAAGGGGCTGTCTTTCTAGTCTTGTTGACCCTAATGATTTTTAGGTGGGAGAAATCAGGAACCTACGAAAGGAAAAACTGATGTTCAATGCAGGTTGGTACTTATATAATAATTTGACGGCACGGGACCTGGCCGTCCTTGTCAAGTCTGAATGTCACTTCATTTGCTGTGATCACATCTGAACCCTCAGTCATCAAGACGTTAAAGGACTGTCTAACATAAACTTGTAACTGCATGCACTAAGTCATAAACGGACGCTGTTGTTTAACGGAAGAAAACGGTTTCTCGCCGAGTACGTAACACCTTGGCTAGTTAAATTGAGGTATTTACAAAACTGTTGCAGATTAACCTCTGGTAAATTTACGACACGCGCCCAGAAGGGAGTGAGTACACGCGGCTGCCACGCTGCGACAGTCAGTTTTCCTTAGGCACCCTTCCCAGTACCTGATCGGCTCCCTCTCAAACCCCCAACACTACGTGTGTGAAAGTAAACCGAATTCCTCTTTACAAAGCTCACTGGAAGGCGTGCCTGGGAAGAGACGCGCTCTAGATCCCGTAGTCCCGGGGCAAGGGCACGCTACCAGCTTTCGGGGCGGGGCCAAGGGCTCCACCTGGCGCAGGGGGGCCGCGGGCTCTGGGCGCAGGTGCGGCTTCTGCCCGGCGCTGGGCGAGGCGGCCGCCGCCGGCTTAGCGGGGAAACTTCACCTAGTTCTCGAGCTGAAGTCGCAGCGTCGTTTTGTCTGAGTTGGATCACGCTTGTCCACCCACCCTATGCAGAAGTACCACGTGAATAACCTATGTGGGGTCTTCATCGCCGCCGCCATTTCCAGAAGTTTCCAGTCACAGCCACTGCCACGGTCGCCACAAACGCTACTGCAGAGCCCGCTTGCCGGGCAGCGTCTGCGTCGTCTGCCCAGCCTCTTCACCCAGTCTTTGATTCCCCTTCCTTTGTCGGTGGTGTCTGAGGAGGGGAGGCGGTGACACTAACCCGGGTAGGGCGTGGAGACAAACCAGCACATAGGGCGGAGTTCCGGCCCGCTCCCCTCCGCCGCCTGCTGCTTGGTACGTCCCGCTCCCCCGCCCTGCGGCTCGCGGAGCCTCGCGGAGCAGCAGGAGGGGCGGGCGCCGGGGGGGCGGGGCGGTCACGCCGCCCGTCCCGTGCCCGCGGGAGTCACGTGTCCGCGGGTGTCACGTGCTCGCGCCGCAGCCAATCGCGGGGCGGCGCTGTCCTGGGAGCGAGGAGGCTGTGGTGAGAGACGGACTGAGACCGGAGATGTTTTCAAGCCCGGCCCCGGCGGCGTTACAGGCGGTTGCAGCGGCGACGAAGACAACGACAGCGACGGCCACGCCGAGGCACTCGTTCCGGGGGTGAAGCCTCCTGCGCCGGCCTTGTCTCGGGTCCGTGCGGGTGAGGGGGGCGTGGCGACAGGAAAGGAGGAAGGAGGGGCGCGGTTTCGAGCCTTTCCCCGGCGCCTGGGAGGAGACCCCCTCAGTTCTGCGCTGCTCCCGTTCCCCCTCCCCAGAGCAAGGTAGGAGACGCGCCCTGCCCGCCCTCCCCGGCCTGGCGCGCTGCCCACCCGGCCTGGCCCGAGCCGCGGCACGCCTGACAGTGACAGGCCGTTAGTGCCCCCCGGCGCGGGTCCGCCGGGGCCCCGCCCGCCGTCGCTGCCGCCCCTCCTGGGGCGTCCCGAGGGGCCGCGGCGCAGGTGGCAGTAGCCAGCTGGGCGGAGGCGCCGCGCGGGGAGGGGCGGGAGCCGGGCGGAGGGCGGTGAGCTGGCCTCGACGCGGGTGCCCCACACCGGGGCTGTCGGGGTTCGCTGCCGCCGCCTCCCGGAACATGGCGGGGCCGGAGGAGCGTGTGCGTGTGCGTGCGAGTGTGAGTGTGCGCGGCTGAGAGGGCGCCGCTGGCGTGTCGCGGTCGGACCCGCGGGGGCGGGGGCGCGCCCGGCCCGCCGCGCGTTCCCGCCGCCAGCCGCCGAGCTTGCGCCGACGCCGGGGACTCTGGCACGGCCGCTCGGGCAGGCAGCGTCGGAGGCACCCAGGTCCTGGGATAGGTGATTCAAAGCAAGACACTACTGGTTTAGTAGTGTCCGGGGAAGGAGCAGCCACTCTACAGTTCTGTCTTAAATGCCGGCGTAATCTAACCTTGCCGCATTAGGCAGGCACTTTCCTTCATTGTTTTTCAAGTGTATACTTGTGATGCTTCAAGACCCCTGGAGCAGGTCAGGTTCTTAGATCTCGTTTTGAGGAGTGATGTGGAATGACGCATCCTTACAGATCGCAAAGCGTTGAATAAACGGTTGTACAAAGAGGTATCCGAAGCTTAGCTGACAGCTGTTTTAGTAATAACAGTAAGACACTGTCTAGGGTAGGAAGTTACTGTTGCGCTCGTTGAAACCTTAGGCAACGTTTAAAGCAGTGTAGTTACCGGGATTGTAATTTCCACTGGACACCCGTGGCTAAACTTCGAACTAAGGTGAAGTGTGTTGGAGATCCAGTGATGTGTATGTAATGCTTGGAATTGTCTGTAATCCTAAAGTTGAAATGGGCCTTCATCTTCAGTCATGTATTTCATTTTCGTTTATGAAATTGGAAGGCTAACTAGTGAAATAGTTGTTTTAACATAAATTCACTGTTTATTAAAAACATATGCTCGGCCAGGCGCGGTGGCTCATGCCTATAATCCCAGCACTTTGGGAGGCCGAGGTGGGTGGATAACCTGAGGTCAGGAGTTAGAGACCAGTCTGATTAGCATAACGAAACCCCTTCTCTACTAAAAATACAAAAAGCCAGGCGTGGTGGCACATGTCTGTAATCCCAGCCACTTGGGAGGCTGAGGCAGTAGAATTGCTGGAACACGGGCGGCGGTCTGGCCTGGGCCACAAGAGCTCCATCTCAAACAAACAAACAAACAAAAACATATGCTCAAGTAGGCCGTTAAAAATCTTGGGCACCGATCTGAGTTTCTTCAATCGTTACACAAAGCCTTTCCTGGAGATTAGCTCAGAACTGGCAGAACATACGCTCTATTGGTGCCAGGTGGCTTAAAAGCAAAATGAGGTAAGTGTCCACTGTGTAAGATGAAGTCGTTATATTAACTAAATTTGTTGAGGAAAATCTTTAATTTGGGTTAAAAGCAAAAACATTTAAAGATTTGAAATGTTTTCCCGGGAGATTATAGACAAGGGGAGAAAGGTTTTACTACTTAAGGATCTTTTATATTTGATACAGGCACTGGATAAGTTTCTGAAGCTCTACAGGCATCTTGACTAAGGTCAAGCTTAACTCAAGTTATGTGTTTTATTTTAGAGATAGTTGAGATGTTAAAATGGAAGGAAAATGAGTGTTAAGTTTACTTATGTAGGATACTTTTAATGTTCTTAAGCTCATAGTTTTCATAGTAGTTGTTAAAAATTCGTTATTGGAATAGCTTTAGGGACTATGGAGAACTGGGAAAGTGGAACTCTCTGGGTGTGTATTCCATGAAGAATATTTGAGGAGGAGTAAAGAGAACAAAAATATTCAGACGGGGAAAGAATTTAGCTGAAAATACATTGTGCAGACTCATACTGGTTAATACTCAAGGGGGAAAAAAGCTTGAATTTTATTTGCGGAGTAGTGTCCAGCTGGTAGGATGAATTTAAAAGGAAGATGTTTTTATCAAGATGTCAATATTACTTTTTCCCTGTAGAAGTTGGAAAATGTTACTGGTACTCTTTTGAAGTAGATTGGAGAAACAGTAGGATATTTGGACAACACTTTGTTGGAGAAGAGATTTTTATTCTTAAAAAAAATTGAGTGTTGTAAACATGTTTGATTTCTTGCTATTAACTGACACGTAAGCTTTACTTTAAATACATTTTATGTTTTAAGAGCGTTATGTCAGTCCAAAAAGAGGATGATTAGTGGCATTAGTCATTTCTATCATAGTTAATAAGAGGTTTCTACTGCTCTCTGTATATAGACTTAATCATATTAAAGTAACGTATCAGATGGCATGAAGAATTTGTCTAGTAATTGCAGTAGGTTGCTTAAGAGCTATTGACACTGCTTTCTAACTTGGAATTTGTTGCTAACAATACGTATTTGTAAAACGCTTGTGCCTTGTAAAGGGTACAGTGTTGAGATTTATCCTTGGGACTGGAAGGGACCTCTGAGTTTCTTACTCATTTCCTTTATTTTACAGATGAGAAAATAAAGGCCTGCTAAGATGAAAAGACTTAAAGCTAGTCTGCAGCTAGTTAAAACGAGTCTGTGGTTTGGGTGAGAGGTTTCTTTCGTGAAGATGCTAATTTGCCTCTTTCTTTAGAAGAAGCCTTATGGAGTTGTGGAAATAATATTGAAATATAAGTGAGAAGGCCTGGGTTTAAATTCTTGATTTATCACTTCCTAACAATGGATTTTGACGTATCACATTAACTTTAAGAACCTGCCTTCTATCAGCTGCAACTTAAAAAAATACCAAAAAAAAAAAAAAAAAAAAAGAACTGGGCCTTCTTAACCTGCAAAAGTAATTTTCCTGCATAGTTTAGTGGTGGTGTGTGGAACATTTAAATGACAATAGTTTAGAAAGCACATTATATACTTGCAAACTTCTATACAATGTGGTATGTTATTTTTAAAGAAAATACAATTCTTAAAGTGTAACAAGGTGTTTAGATCCCTGAGTTTTTGCGTAGCCCTAGCCTTATTGTTTTCATCTTCTGCTGTTTTACAGATTATAACTGCTGTAGATACATTTTCTGATCCCCACTTTGTTCTAACCTTAGTTAAGCCGCTTATAAACATTTTAAATATTGGAGTTGTTAGTCTGACTTTCCCTGGAGAATATGAAGTTTAAATACTCTCATATATATTCATGCATTCATAATCTGTTTCTGTAACAGACAGTGGCTTTTTAAAAGTAATAGTGAAAGTAATCTTAGTAGCAATGTTCATTTATTTGTTTCTTGCTAGTTTCCAGATACGCAAAAGCAGGAGATGATTTCCTTTAAAAACTCAGCTTTGGTAGTTCATGTTAAGGTTGTCTGGTATATCTAAAATATTTAGAAATGTTAAGACAGTTTTTGTTTGCTTTTGCTGTTAAGTTTGAAAACCTTTTAGTGCTTTAAATTGATAATCCTGGAAACCAACATCAATACTGTATTACATAGATTATCACAGTTTTTATAGTATTGAAAATAAAGGTACTAATAATCATAATATTTCCTGAACACTTAAATATGCAAGTCTCTGTGTTTTAAGTGAAACATTTCAGTTAATTTTCATAATAACCTTGTAAAACAGAGAGGAAACTGAGGCTATGAACAATTATGTGATGTGTAGATATTACACACTAAATAACAGATTTCATTGTCCTATTAACCATTTATCTGCTCTCCCTCTAATTAAGAATGTTTAGTTGGTTTTTGAAGAGTTTTAAGGCAGTGTTTCTTAAATTTAAGATTTCATCAAAAATGTTTGGGGGCCAGCTATTTTACCTTCTTTGGGATGGTCATAAAAGAAAAGAAGTTCCTTATGGGAATCATAGAACATAGACCAGTAAGCCCTTTTATGAGATGCTGATATACTTGTTGCTGTGGTGGTGATGGCGGTGTTTTTATGTTAGATGTCAGAGCACATTATTCTTACCAGCTACAAAAAGGTCTATAGTTGTTCGTATGAGACTATCCTAACAGATTCCACCTTGCTATTGATATCATTCTCCTGAAGAGATGTACTTCTATCACAGTGACTGAAGAAAAAAGATAACGAAACTCATTTAGGACTTTCATAAGGGAATAGATCCTGCATTAGAAAATTGCTGAGTTTGTACAAGTTAGAAAATAGTGTCCAAGACCTGGTTTTCTGATTAATGCGAGCCTCCAAAATTCTAAGAAACTTAAATTCAAACATAAGTCCTTAGAAAATTAAGTTTTAACATGGAGATGCTTGCAACTTAAAGGAGATCATGAAGCCACAAGTTACAGGGTAGAAGTCATTTATTTTTCTTTGTCTTTAAAAAAAATTATAAAAATTTAAAAATTGTGTCATCTTTGGTCAATTCCTTAACATCTGTTTATTGGGGGCTAAAATTATTTCAACATATGTAATAGTTTACCTTTCTCGTTATCAGTGTGTATTCAGGCCATAACTGGGAAAAATAACACAAATGTTAGCAATAAGTACATTTTGATTTCTGTTAACTATCTTATTTTGACAGTAGAAGATTAATAATCTAATAATATGCATAAAGAGATTGGCAAATTGTTAACCTTTTAAAATAAATAGTAGGGTTTTTTGTTTGTTTGTTTTTGTTTTGTTTTGTCTTAGAGCCAAGATCTTGCTATGTTGCTCGGACTGGTCTCAGTCACTAACTCCTGACCTCAGGAAGTCCTTCTGCTTCCCTAGTAGCTAGGATTATGGATCTTAGCCACCTTGCCTGGCTATATAGTCTCTTCTTGTAACAATAGCAAAGAGTTATGGTAGAGCTCTAGAGCTTCTCAGATTTCAGATTGTTCCTCCTACCTAGGAATTTTGTCAGCGTTCTGACTTCTAATTGAGAACAAAAACCATGTGTTGCTCTCTCTTCTACTTAGGAATAGCTGTATTGTCTCAAGATAAAGGAAAAGTAGTACCTTAAAAATTACAGTGCTTTGTAATTCACACAGTACTTTTTACATCCGATTTCTGTTGAACCTCACAGCTCAGTGAGGCTAAAACAAGGATTGTCGGCTAATCTGATGTTATTGAGCCATGGATTGAATCCAGGTTAAAATTATCTGGAGTTATGTTAGATTCCTTTGAAATTCACTCATGAAAGAGAAACATTAGCAAACATAGAGGAAGAGAAAGGAGAGACATGAACTTTTATTTTTCTCCCACCAAATTCATATTGTACAGAACTTTCTACTCTGTTTACCTCTTTTGAAACAGAAGTCCTTATCCAGCTGTAATAATTAGTGGTAATGGGCCAGGCCCAGTAGCTCACACCTGTAATCCCAGCTCTTTGGGAGGCTGAGGTGGGCAGATCACTTGAGGTCAAGAGTTTGAGACCAGCCTGACTAACATGATGAAACCCCACTTCTACTAAAAATACAAAAAATTAGCTGGGTATGGTGGCACATGCCTGTAATTCCAGCTACTCAGGAGGCCGAGGCAGGAGTATTGCTTGAACCCAGGAGGCGGAGGTTGCGAGCCACTGCACTCCAGCCTGGGAGACAGAGTGATATTGTCTCAAAACAAACAAATAATTAAATAAAAATTAGTGGTAATGGTTAATGGTGATAAAGACAATCAGATAAGAAAAAATTTCGGCTGGGCGTGGTGGCTCACACCTGTAATCCCAGAACTTTGGGAGGCTGAGGCCGGTGGATCACCTGAGGTCAGGAGTTCAAGACCAGCCTGGTGAAGATGGTGAAACCCCATCTTTACCAAAAATACAAAAATTAGCCAAGTGTGGTGACGGGCACCTGTAATCCCAGCTACTCTTGGGAGGCTGAGGCAGAGAACTGCTTGAACCCAGGAGGTGGAGGTTGCAGTGAGCCGAGATTGTGCCACTGCACTCCAGCCTGGGCAACAGAGCAAGACTCCATCTCAAAAAAAAAAAAAAAAGAAAAAGAAAATTCCATTACAAATTTCCTACCATAATTTGCACAAGAATATTGTAACTAGGAATAAAGCCTTGGTTTGCATTCCAGTGTTCCATGTTAGTCTTGGAACCTCTGAGTTAAAATAAGTCCTTTCTACCAGAGTTTCTCACTACCACGAAGTTACTTGGTGATCAAGAAAAAGAACTTCTATTGAGCTTCTGTATGCTAGGTACTATTAGATACTTTCATATATGTTATATATGAGTGCAGATATCTTAAATAGTTAAGAAAACACTTCAAAAAATTGTCACTAGAATATCTCTAACTCGATCTTTTTTATTCCAGAACTGAGTTGAAATTTATAAGTTATATAACTGTAAGTCTGTTACTTTGAGAAATTTTTTCTTGATTAAGATCAGTCCAGTTCACTAATATATTTATAGTTGAGGTGATCATGCGTAGTGGTTATTCAGCCTTCAGAAATTATGCTTACCTTCCAGGATTTGTAGAAGCCTTTCAAGAGTGAAGAGGATTATCTTTTTTTTGTTTTCGAGACAGAGTTTCACACTGTTGCCCGGGCTGGAGCGCAGTGGCACGATCTTGGCTCACTGCAACCTCTGCCTCCTGGGTTCAAATGATTCTCCTGCTTCAGCCTCCTGAGTAGCTGGAATTACAGGAGCCTGCCACCACATCTGGCTAATTTTTTGTATTTTTAGTAGAGGTGGGGAGTCACTGTGTTGGCCAGGCTGGCCTCGAACTCCTGACCTCGTGATTTGCCCACCTCGGCCTCCCAAAGTTCTGGGATTACAGGCGTGAGCCACTGCACCCAGCTGAGCATTCTTTTTAAGCTACAGTTGAGTATGGCCAGACAACAACAACCAAAAAAACTCTGTTTACTGTGTTTCTGTTTGTCCTCATCTTATTGAAAGTAAGCAAGAATGGTTGACAGCAAATTGGCTTACTCATTCTTCCCTTTACTTTATTCATTTTCTGCCTTTGAGGCTCCTCTTCCTTCAGGCACTAGCACTTTGAAAACCCCAGTCAAAATTAATCTATACTTACATAGATACTTATATACCTATATTTGTATTATTAAACTTAAAAATTATATTACCACTTCCATTTTACATTAGCTAATGCATGAGGAAATAATAATTTGCATTTTCTCTACTGTGACTTGACACATATATCCTTTGGCCATTTTTCTCTCTTTTTTTCTTACTCAAAACTTCTAGGAGTAGCAATCCATAATTTAGACAAATAATATCATTTTTGTTAGGGTTTTACAGCATGCAATTATTGTCTGCTGTTATTTAAAAACTATAAAAAAGGTTATTAATTCTCCAACCTCCTTATGCATAATCTATATTAGTGATTATTACTCTTCTGTATGTTACAAATATTTTATAGCACCATTGGCCCTTCACAAACCCCAGGAGAAATTGGCTGTCTCCAAACTACTACTACCTTTTTGGGATGATTACTCTTTATGCTCTTTCATTATTCCATTCACACTCCTACTCTAAGAATTTCCCCTGCCTGTAGCTTTTGTAAACTCAGATGTTAGAGTGGGAGTAGCAGAAAACAGAATCTTTTTGACCATGGGGGAAACATGTAGTCTCACACTTGAGTCATATTCATTATGAAGTGCTAATAGACTGGTAGAGGTATAATTACAAATACTCCATAGTTGATCATAGGTTCTCCATATGAGGGTTATCTGATTCCTATTTCACGGCTAAAGTTCAAGTTAAATCATTTAAAGTTACACCTGTCTAGTAAGTGATGGTGACTGTATCGCTTCCTTTCAAAACTGCACCTTCAAAGATGATACTAAAAGAAAAGATAAAATGATAAATTTAGAAACTTTAGGGGGAAATATGTAATTTGTATTATGATTATGGATTTTTACAAGGAGTAAAAAGTAAAAAATCTTAAAGTCTTCAGTCTGAAAATGTAATGGGTTCTTGAATTTGAAAGTGTTTGGAATTTTTATCCTTTTATTTCTGAATTTTCCAGTTTTACCAAAATGAACAGGTATCATAGATATAATGAAATTTTTGTTAGTTTTATTTTTAAATATGGGTTCTTGCACTGTTGCCCAGGCTGGAGTGCAGTGGTGCCATCATAGCGCACTACAGCCTCAAACTCCTGGGCTTAAGGAATTCTCCTGTCCCAGTCTCTCATGTAGCTGGGATTAAAGGCATATGTCACCATGCCAGGTTCTGGATATAGTGGAGTTTTAAACACCTACATAGTTGACAATTTTTAAAGGAATGTCTCTAGGTACAGCCCTACCTTTAGCATTGTTGAGGCAGGCATTAGGGAAGATACAAGTGAAGGCAATATCATAGTCTGTGTCTTTTTAAGATTTCACATTCAGGGAACAAAATACAGACATATCACATAGGAGGGTAATAGTATTCCTTAATGATCCAAATTGCTTTCTAGTTGATGTGGAAAGGAACATGGTAAGCCCTGTGAAGACATGAATCATTCTGTCTTGTTCTCTATTCTATCACAGTGTAAATGGTTAGCATATATTTACTGAATGAATGAGAATCACCTCAGTGCCAGTATCAAGAGGATGGTCTGACTGGCATAGAGGATGAACTGGGACTAAAAGAGAAAAGATGGGTAGCAGTTGAGAACAGCCACAATTACTAGGATGAGGGGCTTAATATAAATAAATTTCCAAGACGGGAAATGATGTAATACACATTTCCTTAGAGAGTAATTCTAGAAGTTGTATAGACTTTAAATAGGAGGTAACTATTTAGAAAGGTTTTTAAGGTTTTAGGCCCCAGTTGTAAGCACATATCGGAAGAAGGCATTCTGTGTTTATGGGCAACTTAAAATCTAGCAAGAAGAGATAATTACCTAAAACCAAAAAGGATGATTAGGAAGAGGTTCTGCGTATATTTTGAAGTCGTATTAATAGATTTTTCTGGTGAATATGAGTTCAGGGAAAAGGCCCTGTGTGTTTTAGGCGCTGAAATAGGTCTCTTCAAAAAGGCTGAGAATCACTGACTTGGAAATGTAGGTTCAGTTTTTGCTGTAGAACGCTTAGATTCTTAAAGAGTCCTTAATTTCTTTTTTAGGTGTTATTTTTTATAGTATAATTCCTTTAGTAAAGCTGCTTAACATTTGTACCATCAGTGACATTTGCCTTTTTTTACCCCGATTCAAAACCATTTGTGTGGTTTTATGTCAGAAAATGTTCTATTTTAAAAATAAAACCAAGCCTGGCACAGTGGCACATGCCTGTAATCCCAGCTACTCCAGGAGGTTGAGGTGGGAGAAACATGAGTTTGAGCCCAGCCTGGGCAAAAATAGTGAGACTCCATCTGCAAAAAAAGGAGTTTTGGCTGGGCACAGTAGCACACACCTGTAATCCAGTCACTGTGAGAGGCAGAGGTAAGAGGATTGCTTGAGGCCAGGAGTTTGAAAGTAGCCTAGCCGACATAGTGAGACTGCATCTCCATAAAAATTAAAAAGAATGTTTAAAGCCTACCAAATACACACTTATTCTGTTGGATTGATGTTGGAGTTTTCATGTTACTTTCTACAGCTATTAGAATACAGTGAAATTACTCTGTTCTGGTTCTTCTCATCAGCATTCTTTGGCAGGGAAAACAGTTTATGATTCTAAATGGCTTTGGTCAGAAGATCTACCAGTGGTATATACTACTACATTAAACCAGTTTAAAGTGTGTTTTCCTTTGAATGCCCTGGAATATACAATTGCTCTGAAATCTAGTATATATTATAGGAGGTAGATTTATGTTGGAGAATAAACAGGATAAAGAAAAAGGTAGCAGATCAAGACTAAAAGGCCCAAACAATTCAGTCCTGGTATAAAGTCATGGAAGTGACAATTTTAATCTGTAATTAAAGCAGTGTTACCACCCAACATATTGTTGGATCGGAGTGAAAATGATGTTGTATGTAAGTTAGAAATACTTTAGTACTTGTGTTGCTGTCTTGTACTGATTTCAGCTCCCCATAACTGCATCAAGAATTGTGGCATAGTTTTTAGGATCGCGGGCTTATATTGCAGAAGCGGTGTAGTGTAAACTATTCTGGTTTCTTAATGACCTATCTCAATGTCATTTATCTTACATACCACTGTTAAAATGATACCTATAAGTAATTAAAAGACCTTTCCTTTAAGGCTAAAATATGTGTCTATCATTTTTAGAGAAAGCAGTAAAAGTGAGACAGGGCACTTTTGGGGATTAAGCTGTGAGTAATACTTAGAATAGTACCAGCCTTATTTATAATTTTTATGATATGTCTTGAAGATTGGCTGCAATAGCCTATCCTTTGGAGGGGGCTACAGAGGGGTCAAAAAATGAAATACCAAAAAAAAAATTATTTAGAATATTTTAGATAATTTAACAGGTACAAAAAATAGCCTGATGAACTTTCCCTTTTCTCTAGACCTGTTTAAATTCTTTTATTTCTAAGTGGTTCATCTCAAGTGTGACCTATTCAGTGAAGCCTGACCTCTTCCATCTTAACTGTGTTGCACATTGTGTATAGCAGTGAGAGCAGTGTGACTAGAGGAGTTGAAAAAAAATCTTGTGAAAGCCAAACATCCACACTTCACTCTGCAGAACAAAACACATAAAGTAGATTTGAGAGGAACCAAACAAAATAATCATTTTAGGAAGATTAGTCTGGTTGGTAGCAGCTGTGTGGAGCAATAGGTCTAAAAGGAAGTGGTGAATTGCCAACTCATTTTGATTGACCTCCCCCCCCACCCCCCGTAGTTACTCTGTGAAATTTTACTTTGCCTTCAAACAGTTTATCATTTTACTAGAAGAGAAATAAGATGGTAGAATTTTTAATTATGGGTGTTTCTAGTTGTAAAGATTTTAGAATTCTTTTAGAACCTGTAAGCTTTTTCTCTGTTGACAGTGAAGTGAATACAGTGGCTATTAGATTTCCACTTTTCAGCATTGATAGTATTTTCTGCTCCCAGTGCCAGAAATGCAAGTAAAGCAGCCTAATCATTTTCTCTTGAGCTGTTGCAGCCCTCTGCTGGTTTATGGAAGTTGCAACAATTTAGAACCTGTTAGGGCCAGGAGGTCAGAAAACTCAGCAACTCATTTAAAAAATCTCAGACCCTTAGAAGTCATCTGTGCCAACCCTCTCAATTGCAGATGAATACTTTATATACCTACCTTAACAATTCTGGAGGGGGGGAATATATAAATACACACACACACACACACACATATGTGTAGGTATAATTGTAAATATAACTCCCCATATTTATTTACAAACTCTAAATGTATTGTTAGAATGTGATCCTTTATAATCAGGTGTTTTACATTGTTAAAAACATCTCTTTAATGTCTTTTGTAAATATTATCTAATGAAGTAACGAGAATTTTTTAAAGATTTGAGATATTTATTTATTACTATTAGAAGATAAATACAATAGATAAATGCTAATTGCTTGTTTAAATTATTTCCAAAGCAATTTTACTTCTTCTTTATTGCTGGAGCCAGAATGTTAGGTTTCATTCTAGCCTTCTTGTTGTTTACTCTTCTACCACCACCCCTGCGCCCCTCTCCCTGCCGCCAGCCACGATCTGGTCATTATGCTTTAAGTGATCTCCTTGTGATCTTAGCTAATTCCTCTTAAGTCCATCTTTCAGAGTTTCACCAAGGACAGCTTTCTGAACACACTACTGGAATTATGTCATTAGTTTTTTAGAAGCCTTAAAATTTTGTTACCTTAAAGAACAGACTACCCAATGACAAGGGACTTCATGGTGAGATCCCTTCCTACTTTCTTCAGCCTCATTTTCTATCCTACTCTGCTTCAGTTTTTTGCCATTCCTTCATTGTGGTCTGCTTTTTTATGTGGCCATGTGTGTACCCCTGTGCATATGTTTATATCTACCTGCCTCAGAATCATCCTCAAAACTCTATTTTAATGTTTCCTCTTCTTGAAATTCCCTACCCCTACCTCTGTACAAATGCACCCAAGTTGGGTGCCTGCTTACATTTATTATTCTGCATGATAATTGCATTGTCTTTTTCCTGTTAAAAACCGTCAGTTCCCTTCAGGCTAGGATTGTGTTATGTTCATCTTCATTCCATTATGTGACATACAGGTGTTTACTAAATATTAAGTGATAGAATAATTGCATGAGCAAACTGGGATATGATAGCTAAAGGAAATACTCACAGTTAAATAAGTTAACATCATAGACTTAATTCATTTTTGTTGAAGTTTTAAGGATAATTAGTTCATTAAGACTAGTGCTTATTGAACATACTTTTCATAATGTCTACATTAAGGAAAGTGATGGTTGGGGGAGATAAAGAATGGTAGTTTAGAATTGGAATGGACATCATTTTAAAATGAGGAAACTGAAAGCCAAAGAGTTTTTACTAGAAATTTCAAGTTACAACTAGAACCCAAGTCTTATAGTCCTTCTTTTCTACTTCCCTAATTTCCTTCTAATATATTTTGCCTAGATTTTGGTAGGATTAGTAGACTATCTAAATGGAACTCTTTCTTATAGGTTTACCTTTGTGGAATTTTGAAAGTAATACACACATAGCTAAAGCAAATTGACTATTTGTAATTTATTTTTTTTCATAGAGTCTCACTCTGGTCACCCAGGCTGAAGTATAAAGGCGCTATCTGGTCTCACTGCAACTTCCGCTTCCTGGGTTCAAGCGATTCTCCAAGTCAGCCTCCCGAGTATCTGGAACTACAGGCATGCACCGCCATGCCCAACTAATTTTTGTATTTTTGGTAGAGACAGGGTTTCACCATGTTGGCTAGGCTGGTCTCAAACTCCTGACCTCAGGTGATCAGCCCTCCTCAGCCTCCCAAAGTGCTGGAATTTCAGGCATGAACTACCAAGCCTGGCCTGTAATGTATTTATTTTGCATAGTCTTCTGAATTCTTTTTCATGCTCAGATTCCTGAAAGGTATAACATTTAGCAGCACCAACCAAAAGAAGCCTCTATTTACTGGATTGAGTTTATGTCCTAAATCTTTTGCTTCTTTCCCTATTCTGCTTAGAGAATAAATGTAAAACATGTGAATACTTTTTATCTCTTTTCCTCTACCACTGTCTGAAACACTCTGTTACCTGCTGTCTCATGTATTTTTTCCTCCTGAGTTCTACCCAGAACACTGTAGGTCTCCAGAGCAAACCAAGTAGGAATGGACCTATGTTATTATTTTCAAAAAATTTTTGTTTGCTGATAAAAGCAATATGTGTCCATTCTAAAGTTAAAACTTTAGAGAACTCTATAAAATAGACCATAAAAATGCCTCAAGAACTTTTAAGAACATTGTTTTAAGGACATTGTTGGACAGCTTATTGTAAAAGATTGTAGATGCCTGTACTTTTTTCTTCTTTTGCATGCTGTTGGTTAAATTTCGTGATTTAAAAAAAAAAGATGCTAATTTCTTGATCTGGAATGCAACCATTAGATTCTTGTGGAAAAATGTTATGGAATAACTGCCAGAAAACATTGTGGTGAAAATCAACCATTTCTCACTGTAGGAAAATATGATAAAGCATGTTCCCTTTTTAAAGACTGAATTCTCACTTGAATGGCTTAAATAGTTAAGGCAGGGAGGGAAGTCCAGTTAATATCTCAGAAGCATGACTATTTATTTTGAGGCTTTTTTCAATATTTTTTTCAAAACCAGTTTTAAAATGTGAGGGAATTAAGCTGCTTGCTTGGTTTAGGTAGGAATTACTTTGCATCTAATAATTTAAGGTATTTTTGCATTCATAGAAAAACATTAGAATTTGGGGTGAAATTGTTCTAAACCTCTTATTCAGGAATCCGAATTTTGGAAGGAGAGGATCTTAAACGTCATCTAATCTAATTTTACTTTCAAGAAGAGGAAACAGAAATATTGAGAAGTGATGAAGGTCAACCAAAAAGTCTTTGATCTCACAATAGAATCTTGGACCTCAAGCTCCCAGATCAAACTACATAAAAAGTGATGGTCACTTTCCTAACTGAACAACCCTTAGGGACCATTGAAAATTGTTACTGTGATTTGATTCTTTACTAGTTGTCTTTTTTTCTCAAATCAATTTCGAAGAAAGCATTTTTTGCCCTGAAAGCAGCGTGGAAGCGGGAGCTGAAATAAAGTGAGGAATTAGCATTCCATACTCAGAGTTCTCCCTTTACTTTCTCTAGGTAGAATACAAAGTGAGTGGTAAGTTTGAATATTTTATATGCACCAAAGTCTATGCTAAGATAGAATTTCAGTTACTTTTCATAGCCTTTTTGTTGAACTTTATCATTTTGTAGTATAGATGATGAAATTAAGTAATTTAGGCCAGGTGCAGTGGTTCATGCCTGTCACCCCAGCACTTTTGAGAGGCGGAGGCAGGAGGATTGCTTGAGGCCAGGAGTGTGTGGCTAGCCTGGGCAACAAAGCAAGACCCTGTCTCAATATTTAAAAAACAAAAAGAAAAGAATAAGTAATTTGTACTTTGCTCTCAGTTGTATTTAAGCTAAAGTACATGTTTTAGGGACTTCTGGACAAAAGGGTAGACTGTAGATGCCCCCTTCTTTTTCAAATATATGAAAATGCTAGGTAAAAATAAAACATTTAAAGAAAAGGGAATCTGCAGGTGCCTGAAATGAAAAAAACACAGTCATAACAGAGAACAGAAGTTGAAGCTCTGTCCTACAGGGAAAATGAAAAGATACCTTTAGTGTGTGAGCTTTAATGTACTTGTGGAATCCATAGGCCCAGGAATGGCAGGAAACCCAGACTGGGCTCCTTGAGTAAAAGCCCAGACCAGGAGGACTCTCAATTATTCATAAATGGGGCCTTAAAAACAAAAAGCCATCTACCAGCCTGGGTTTATATTTCCAGGTATATCTTCTTCCTGTCTTTTTATTTTCACTGTTTTTGGTCTTCTTTTGTGGTCTTTTTTTTTTTTTTTTTAAGTATATTGCTAGATTCTGTTTATCTACTCTTACAGACTCTTGATTAGTGAGTTTCATTTATTGTAGTAACACATATATTGGAAATTATTTACATTCTGTTTACCACACTTAAATTTTTTTCTGCCTTCTGTCACACAGATTGAATGTTTATTTGTTTTCAAAGGCATCGATTTGATTTATTGAGAGCTTATGTCTTATGTTTCTGTTCATTTTCTACAGCTTATTAATTTTAATGTATATTTTCCCTCTAAACCAGACAAGTTCTTTAAGTGCCTTCTCACTTTCCTGTGGGCTTCTTCCCTCTCCTCAACCCTTACTCTATCCCAGGGGCCATGTTGATAGGGGTATTCTTTTACACATTTGTGCTTACACTTTTTGTATGAAATAGACTTACTAGATTATAAACTCAGTCTTACTCCCACATATTACATGATATCCTCATATATTTCTTTTCTAAAAATTTTTTTTGTAAAGACAGGGGTCTCACTATGTTGCCCAGGCTGGTCTCCAACTCTGACTTCAAGCAATCCTCCTACCTCAGCCTTCCAAAGTGTTGGAATTACAGGCATGATTCACTGTGCCCAGCCCATAGATTTATTTATATTATTTGGGTACCTACTCAAAAGCAGATTTTATTCAAACAGTGTATCTGTATGTAAACCTTCTAAAGCCTTTTTATAACTGAAAATATTTTTAGTTAACCCTCACATATAGCCGATAGCTTACTATCACCAATAACTTAGTTTTAGTAATGATTTTGGTTTGACATACTTAACCTTTAACATTTTGAGAATATTTTTACATTGTTTTCTTATCTCTGGTGTTACTTTGGGGAAGCTCTGATGTCGATTTCTTTTCCTCTCTAGAACATTTTGAAATATTTTGTGTTTTTCTGTTTTATTATTATGTGTCTAGTATAGTTCATTTTCCTGGTTTGGCTCTTGGATTCATGTTTACTCACTCATTTACCAAATATTTGATTTGTTAGGAACCTGCTGTGTAACCCAGGATGTATTTCAGACACTGAAATCTTGAGTTCTTTTACTTTGTCTCATTTGGGGAAAATTATTGGTTATTGTTTCAAATATTTTTTTTTCTCCATTTTCTCCCAGGATGTATTCCAGACACCTTAATCTGAGTTCTTTCACCTTTTCTCATTTGGGGGAAATTATTGGTTATTGTTTCAAATATTTTTCCTCCATTTTCTTCTCTTTATGGGAATTCTGTTATATGGATTTTTGTCACTTCTAAGTTCTCTGTATCTCATAGCTTTTAATATTAAATCTTTCCTGATGTCTTCTGGGACTGTCCTCTCTACTTGATCTTGTAGCTCACTAATTGATTCTTTGGCTTATTTATTACATACCTAATCTGAAGAGTTCTTTATTTTAACCTATGTATGTTCATACCCT
Organism: Cacajao melanocephalus; assembly: GCA_963573385.1. Classification (NCBI taxonomy): domain Eukaryota; kingdom Metazoa; phylum Chordata; class Mammalia; order Primates; family Pitheciidae; genus Cacajao; species Cacajao melanocephalus. The sequence goes on along the minus strand of CAUYLG010071743.1, from coordinate 124,129 downwards.
GTATTGGTTATTTTTTTGTGACTACTTAGTTCTGCATGTTATCAGTCTTCTAGCTCTAAGGATTTTAAATGTTTTAAAAAAACTTCAGCTTTTCCGCCCGCTCCCCCTTCCCCCCCTAGCGCCGCTCCGGCTGCACAGCGCTCGCTCCGAGCTTCGGGCTCCTGGTAAGCTAGCGCTGCCGTGGTCTCCCGTCAGCCGCCATCATGATTATCTCCCGGGATCTCATCAGCCACGATGAGATGTTCTCTGACATCTGCAAGATCCGGGAGATCGCAGACGGGCTGTGCCTGGAGGTGGAGGGGAAGATGGTCAGTAGAGGACAGAAGGTAACATTGATGACTCGCTCATTGGCTGAAATGCCTCCGCTGAAGGCCCCAAGGGCGAAGGTACCGAAAGCACGGTAATCACTGGTGTCGATATTGTCATGAACCATCACCTGCAGGAAACAAGTTTCACAAAAGAAGCCTACAAGAAGTACATCAAAGATTACATGAAATAATCAAAGGCAAACTTGAAGAACAGAGACCAGAAGGAGTAAAACTTTTTATGACAGGGGCTGCGGAACAAATCAGGCACATCCTTGCTAATTTCAAAAACTACCAGTTCTTTATTGGTGAAAACGTGAATCCAGATGGCATGGTTGCTCTATTGGACTACCGTGAGGATGGTGTGACCCCATACATGATTTTCTTTAAGGATGGTTTAGAAATGGAAAAATGTTAACAAATTTGGCAGTTACTTTGGATCTATCACCTGTCAGCATAACTGGCTTCTGCTTGTCATCCACACACCAGGACTTAAGACAAATGGGACTGATGTCATCTTGAGATCTTCATTTATTTTGACCGTGATTTATTTGGAGTTGAGGCATTGTTTTTAAGAAAAACATGTCACGTAGGTTCTCTAAAAATAAAATGCATTTAAACTCAAAAAAAAAAAAAACTTCATATGTCTTTTCCGTTAATTCTGCTTTGTATATGTAGTTTAGTTTGAATGGGAAAACAATAAAAGTTTAAGCAAGGCAGTGAGATAATTTAATTTTTAGTTTTAAAAGATGTATGTCTGGGCACAGTGATTCACGCCCGTAATCCCCTAGCACTTGGGGAGGCTAAGGTGGGAGGATGACTTGAGCCCAGGAATTCAAGACCAGTCTGGGCAACATGGCAAAACCCTGTCTCTACAAAAAATGCAAAAATTAGCCGGATGTGGTGACATGTGCCTGTAGTCTCGGCTACTTGGGAGGCTCAAGTGGGAGTATCGATCACTTGAGGTCTGCAGTGAGCCATGATTGTGCCACTGCACTCCAGTCTGGGCTACAGAATGAGACACTGTCTCTATAAATGATTGAATGATTCCTCCAAGTCATATGCAGAGGCACATGCCTGTACTCCCAGCTGCTTGGGCGACTGAGGTGGGTGGATTGCTTGAGCCCAGAAGCTTGAGGCCAGCCTGGGCAACATAGTGTAACTCATCTCTTAAAAAAAAACAAACAAAAAACAAACCAAAAAAAACCACTCTGGCTGTTGCCTATAGAATGGGGTGTGTAGAAGGTGGAGGCAGTGGCAAGAATGTAAGCAGAGAGATCATTTGGAAAGTGTTTGCAATAGTCTATTCAAGAGATGATGGTGGCTTGGATTAGGATGGTAGCAAGTGAGACGGGAAGACATGAATTTGTGGTATATTTTACAGATGGAATCAGCATTTCTGAATTTCTGGCTTAAGTGGTAGATGGATGTTGGTGGCATTTATTGGAATAGAGAAGACTTTGACAGAAAATCAAGAGTTCTCTGTAGTCCTTTTTGGTTTGGTTATGCCTTTAAGATATCCATGTGAGGATGTCAAGTGGATATTTACATATACAGATCTGGAGTTTTAGAGAAGGTCTAGGACTAGAAATACAGATTTGAAAATCAATGGCATATTAGTGGTATTTAAAGCCATGAGACTGAATTAGGTCACCCATTTAGGTAGTATGGGTTGATGAATAAAAAGAGACCTAGCCTCAAATGCTGAGGCACTCGTAACGTTTACAAGTTATTCAGAAAAGAAGAGGTAAAAAATAAATAAATGAGAAAGCTGCTTTTTGGATAAGTGGAGAGGGTTAATGGGTACAAAAAGTAGAAAGACCTAGTATTTGCGGTCACAGCAGAGTGACTATATTTAATTATAACTTTAAAAATAACTGAAAGAGTATAATTGGGTTCTTTGTAACACAAATGATAAATGCTTGAAGATAATTTTCACGATAAAAATGCACCATAATTTGTTTAACCAGTTATGAATGGATATGTAGATTTTTCCTCCAGTGTTTTGGGCATACTAGTAACACTACCTTGAATGTCTTTTTATATTACCTTTACATATTTGTGTAAGTACACCTGTAGGATAAATTCCCGGAAGTAGAATTATTATGACAGAAGGCTAGGTGTTCAAATTGTTATGGTTTCTGACAAATACCTCTCCAAAGACAGTATCCCAGTTTTTATACGCATCAGCAATGGATGATAATGCTGGTTTTCCCAAATCCTTTTCAACAATCTTAATCTTGGATGGACTTTTAAGTGAGAAGTCATGTCATTTTTTTATAGTTTCGAAACTGTGAATGAGTTTGCAGACTTCTGTATGTTTACTTAACTATTGTGTTTTTTGTTCTTTGACTTAACTCTTAATGTCTTCTGATTTTTTTTTTGTAATAAGTTTGTTGTCTGTTTTTCACTGATTTGTTGTACCTCTTGGATTGTTCTTTTTCATAGCTGTTGCAAATGTTTTCACTTGTCTTCTGATTTCTGTTTATGATATTTACATTGTAGAAATTTAACATTTTTATTTAGGACTTCTAAAAAATGGCTTTTGGGGCTGGACATGTTGGCTCACGCCTGTAATCCCAGCATTTTGGGAGGCCGAGGTGGGCGGATCACTTGAGGCCAGGAGTTCAAGACCAGTCTGGCCAACATGGTGAAACCCCATCTCTACCAAACATACAAAAATTAGCTGGGCATGGTGATGCCTGCTTGTAATCCCAGCTACTTGGGAGGCTAAGGCAGGAGAATCTCTTGAACCTGGGAGGTGGAGGTTGTAGTGAGCTGAGATCACACCACTCCACTCCAGCCTGGGGCAAAAAAGAAAACAAGACTTTTGACTTTTATATCATATTTTGGAAAGCCTTTCTCTATTTAAGGATTTTTCCCCCTAATACTTTTATGGTTTAATTTGTATATTTTTTTGTCCTAGATACCAACATTTTTACTTATCAGAATTAATTCTGAAACTCATTTGATGAAAATTAAGATAATTTTGAAAAATGGTGAGGAGGTAGTAAAATTAGTCTTAGAAAGCTGTACAATAAAAACAGTACACTATTGGCCGGGCGCAGTGGCTCACACCTGTAATCCCAGCACTTTGGGAGGCTGAGGTGGACAGATCACCTGAGGTCAGGAGTTTGAGATCAGCCTGACCAACATGGAGAAACCCCATCTCTACTAAAAATACAAATTTAGCCAGGCGTGTTGGCACACGTCTGTAATCCCAGCTACTCGGGAGGCTGAGGCAGGAGAATCACTTGAACCAAGAGGAGGAGGTTGCAGTGAGCCAAGATCGCACCATTGCACTCCAGCCTGGGTGACAGAGCAAGACTCTGTCTCCACAAAAAAAAGTAGTTAAAAGAAATAAGATTGAATGTATTCTGATCTTGGGCTAGAGAAGCTTTACATCTAAAAGCAAAGGCATCAAAAATGTATTTGTATTGCTTACCCATGTTTATAGCTGCATTCACAATAGCCAGAAGGTAGAAACAGCCCAATGTCCACTGATAGATGAATAGATCAGCAAAATGTGGTATATACATAAGTGGAATATTTGAGCTTTAAAAAGGAAAGTATTGGCTCTGTAGAGAGCATTGAAAAAGAATTGTAACACATGCCACAGCGTGTGTCAGAACTTTGAAGTATGCTAAGTGAAATAACCTGGTCACACAAAAGGACAAATGTCATATGATTGGGCTTGCACGAAGTACCTAGAGTAGTCACATTCATAGAGATAGAAAGTAGAATGGTGATTACCAGGATCTGGGAAAAGGGGGAAATGAGTTGTTATTGTTAAATGGGTTTCAGTTACTGAAGACGAGAAAATTCTGAAGGTAGACGTAGTGATGATTGCCTAACAGTTTGGATGTTACTCAGTGCCATAGAACTCTAAACAACGCTTCTAGACTTACGGTGGTGTTACATCCCAACTAAACAATAGTTGAAAATACTGTAAGTCAAAAACGCATTTAATACAGCTAATCTACTGAACATCATAGCTTAGACTAGCCTCTGTAAATGTACTCAGCATACTTCTGGTAGCCTACAGTTGAACAAAATGATCTAACACGAAGTCTGTTTTATAATAAAGTGTTGATCATCTCGTGGTTGTTTACCCCTGTGGTCCTGTGGCTGACGGGGAGCTTCCCAGCATCACAAGAGAGTATAATACCACATACCACTAGCCTAGGAAAAGATAAAAATTCAGAAATCAAAGTATGGTTTCTAGTGAATACGTATCACTTTAGCACTATTTATAAAGTCCAAATGTTAGTTGAACCATTGTACGTCGAGAACCATCTGTATTTAAATATGGTTAAAATGGTTAATTTTATGTGTGTGTGTGTGTGTGTTTACATTTTTTTTTTTTTTGAGGTGGAATCTAGCTCTGTCCAGGCTGGAGTGCAGTGGCACAATCTCAGCTTACTGCAACCTCCACCTCCCAAGTTCAAGCAATTCTCCTTCCTCAGTATGTTATGAATATTTAATCACAATTTAAAAAAACATGTAACAAAAATGACAGCATAGGTTTTCCTCTTTTATAAATAAATAAGAAAATGATTGCCACAGCAGAAAAATGACCAGTGATATTAACAAAAAGTCTGAAAAACAAAAATAATGGCTTAAGTAGAGTAGAAAAAGGTTTTTGAACATGAGAGGTCAAAGAACCTAAGTGTCCAGACCGAAATGAAATACAGACATGAAACCAGGATGGGGGCAGGATTTGAGGTAGAGATAAAGGCTGTAAGTGACAAAAAGTCAGTAAGAGGTAAAGTAACTAGAGAAATGTGGATGCCTGCTCTGAAGAGGATGGAGTTGTTGCTTAATGGTTTCCAAACCATCAGAGTTACCTGAGGAACTTAAAAATAAACTTTCTACTTTAGTAGAGTGGTTTTAGATTTACAGAAAAACTATGAAGATAGTACAGAGGTTTCCTGTATGCCTTTATACCAGTTGCTTCTAGACTTACAGTGGTGTTACATAATAACAATGGTTATTAACATCTTACATTAGCATGGTCCATTTGTCACAAATGAAACAATGTTAATACATAATTGTTAACTAAAGTTCATACTTTATTTAGATTTCCCTAGTTTTTACTGAATGTCCTTTTTCTGTTCCAAGATCCCATCTGGTATACCACATTACATTGAGTTATGTCTCCTTAGCCTTCTCTTGGCATGACAGTCCCTGAGACTTTTCTTGTTCCTGATGAACTTGACAGTGTTAGTGTTAAGGAGTACGGTGAGGTATGTGTAGGATGCTCCACTGTTAGAATTTGTCTTAAGTTTTTCTCATGATTAGGCTGGGGTTATGGCTTTGAGGAGGAGGATCACAGAGATAAAATATCATTTTTATTACATCTTCTCAAGGGTACATACTATCAACATGACTTAGCACTATTAGTATTAACCTTGATCACAGTATTTGTCAGGTTTCTCCACGGTACAGTAACTCTTTTTTTCTCCTCTTTCCATGTTGTATTCTTTGGAAGAAACTCACTCTGCCCAGCCCATACTTACATGCTCTTCCTCCTTGTGAGGAGATGTCTACATAAACTATCTGCAGTTCTTCATGGAAGACTTATTCTCTCTCAGTTACTCCATTTACAAATCAGTGTGGACTTACAGATATTGATACCTTGCATTATAATCCAATACTACTATATTCTGTTTGTCAACTTTTTCTGGCATTGTCTGTTGGGACCCCTTTCAGTTTGCATCTGTATGCCTTTGACATATAACTATTATTTATGTATACATTTTGAATAGTTCCTTACTTGCCGGGAGTGCAAGATTCTCCAGACTCATCTTTTGTCTCCTGCCCTGGACTAGGATCAGCCATTTCTCCTTTTACTGAGAAAGATTAATAACCAAGTTCTGCATTTTAGGTGTGCTTCTTGCTACTGGGGTGTTGCTGCTTGTGGGTTCTCTCCAGCTGACAGAGGAAGAAAATGTATGTGTATATTACTAACTTTATATGCGTATCTATAATTCTATATGTAATTATTTGTATCTGTATTAAACTAAACGTGAGTTCATATTCATATTTCCAGCTGTAATCCATTACCACATTCTAGCTTTCTCCTGTCTTGTGTATCTGTAACCTCCCACTCCAACAGTGAGAAATCTGGCTTCCATTTACCATCCATTTGTTAATATTTAATTGTTCATTTCCTCTATACATGTATAGTAGTTTCAGATTTTTTAAAAAATTATTTGAGACAGAGTCTTGCTCTGTCATCTAGGCTAGGGTACAGTGGCACGATCATAGTTTACTGCAGCCTCAAACTCCTGGGCTTAAGTGATCCTCCTGCCTCAGCCTCCCAAGTAGCTGGGACTACAGATGTGCACCACCACACCCAGCTCATTTAAAAATATTTTTGTAGTTTTGTCTGGTGGCTCGTGCCTATAATCCCAGCACTTTGGGCAGATCATTTGAGCTCAGAAGTTTGAGACCAGCTTGGGCAACATGATGAAATCTCATCTCTATCAGAAATACAAAATATTAGCTGGGCATGGTGGCGTGAGTCTTTGGTCCCAGCTAGTTGGACGGCTAAGGCATGATCACAGCTCAATGCAACCTGCTACCTGGGCCCAGGTGATCCTCCCGCTTCAGCCTCCTGAGTAGCTGGGACCACAGACTGTGCCACTGCACCTGGCTAATTAAAAAACTGTTTTTTAGAGATGGGTCTCGCTGTGTTGCTCAGGCTGGTCTCAAACTCCTGGCCTCAAATGATCCTCCTACCTTGGCCTTCCAGAGTGCTAGGATTATAGACATGAGCCACCTGTGCCCAGCCTAAACTATTTTAAGCATGCAATTCAGTGGTTTTTATTTTTTTATTTTTATTTTTTTTTTAGTATATTCACAATGATGTGCAACTGTTGCCACTGCCTGATTCCAAAACACTTTTATCACCCAAAAGAAACCCTTGTAACGATTAAGCAGTCACCCCATGGTTTCTCAGTCCCCTGGCAAGCACTGATGGAGCTTTCTAAAAAGTGTTGTGTCACTACTCTCAGATACTCCGATTCAGTACCTCTGAAAATGAAGCAAGGGATCTGTATCTTTTTAAAAAAATATTCTACTTGCTTCTGGTAACCAGGCAAGTTTGTATTATCAAGTGTTTTGAGCCTAAAAATGTACAGCTTATTAAATTTGAGAGTATATTGTAATGTTCTAGAAGCAGTTATATGAATCAAGGAGTAACTCATCATAGCTAAAAGCAGTGCCAACACAATTTGATTTTCTTTAAAAGTCAGCTTAGGGTTGAAATGAGAAAAATCATTTTATAAACTGTTAGCTTGTTGCATGCATATTTAGATTTCAGATAAATTTAATCCGTAGTCAGTATTCATTCATCACTCAGTTTTGGTGTATTTTGTTCTCCTTGTTTTCTCCTAGTTTTTGTTTTTTGTTTTTGTAGAGATGAGGTCTTACTCTGTTGCTTAGGCTAGTTTTGAACTCCTGGACTCAAGCGATCCTCTCGCCTTGGCCTTAGGGTGTGTGTTTCCTTAATTTTTTTTTTTAAAAAGTCTGTTTACCTTAGTTCAGTAAGAGGGAAGCCATCCTTCTCCATGACCTCCGATACCCTAGTAAAAATGAGCTCTTAAAGAATGGGTACTGATTGCCCAGTATGTAGCCATGGTAAGGCTAAGTATCTCTGAAAACTTAGTTGGGAAAGATTTGTAGACGGACTTTAACTTTGATCCCTTTTTTTGGTTTTTTTTTTTTTCAATTTCTGTTTTTAATTGAAAAATAATTATAGTTATGGGATACTGTGGGATGTGTTGATACATTTATACATACGGAATGATGATACCAAGCCAATTAACACATTCATTACCTCTCATACTTACATATTTTTTTGTAGTGAGAACATTTAAATATTTATTTACAATTTTTTTTTTTTAGAGACAAGGTCTCACTTTGTTGCCCAGGCTGGAGTGCAATGACTCAGTCATAGCTCACAGAAAGCCATCTTCCTGCTTCAGCCTCCTGAGTAGCTGCGACTACAGGGGCATGCAACCACACCCAGCTAGTTTTTTTTCCTTCAACTTTTAAGTTACGGGGTACATGTGCAGGATGTGCAGATTCGTTATTTAGGTAAACATGTACCATGTTGGTTTGCTGCACAGATCAACCCATCACCTTGGTATTAAGCCTCGAATCCATTAGCTGTTCTTCCCGATGCTCTTCCTCCCCCAGCCTCTCCCTCCTAAGGGCCTCAGTGTGTGTTCCCCACTTCCCATATGTCCATGCGTTCTCAGTGTTGAGCTCACCTAAGTGAGAACATGTGGTGTTTGGTTTTCTGTTGCTGTGTTAGTTTGCTGAGCATAACAGTTTCCAGCTCCATCCGTGTCTCTGCAAAGGACATGATTGCTTTCCTTTTTATGGCTGCATAGTGTTCCATGGTGTATATTTACCACATTTTCTTTATGCAGTCTATTGTTGATGGGCATTGAGGTTGATTCCACATCTTTGCTTATTGTGAATAGTGCTGCAGTGAACATGTATATGCATGTATCTTTATAATAGAATGATTTATATTCCTTTGGGTGTATACCTAGTAATGAGATTGCTGGGTCAAATGGCATTTCTGCGTCTAGATCTTTGAGAAATCACCACACTGTCTTCCACAATAGGTGAACTAATTTACACTCCCACTGACAGTGCAGAAACATTTCTTTTTCTCTACAGCCTTGCCAGCATCTGTTTCTGGACTTTTTAATAATCACCATTCTGACTGGCATGAGGTGGTATCCCATTGTGGTTTTGATTTGCATTTCTTTAATATCAGTGATGTTGAGCTTTTTTCATGTCTGTTTGGCCACATGAATGTTGTCTTTTGAAAAGTGTCTGTTCATGTCTTTTGCCCACTTTTTAATGGGGGTGTTTTTTTTTCTAGTAAATTTAAGTTCCTTGTAGACTCTAGATATTAAACCTTTGTCAAAATGGACAGATTGCAAAAATTTTCTCCCATTCTCTAGGTTGTCTGTTCACTCTGATGATAGTTTCTTTTGCTGTTTGTTGTACAGAATCTCTTTAGTTTCTTTAGAATCCCATTTGTCAATTTTTGCTTTTGTTGCAGTTGCTTTTGGCATTTTCATCATGAGCTCTTTGCCTGTGCCTATGTTTGGAATGATATTGCCTAGATTTTCTTCTAGGATTTTTAGTTTTGAGTTTTACATTTAAGTCTTTAATCCATCTTAATTGTTGTATAAGTTGTAAGGAAGGGGTCCAGTTTCAATTTTCTGCATATGGCTAGCCAGCTCTCCCAGCACCATTTATTAAATAGGGAATCCTTTCCCCATTTCTTGTTTTTGTCAGGTTTCTCAAAGATCAGATGATTGTGTGTGTGCCTTCTTATTTTTGAGTTCTCTGTTTTGTTCAGTTGGTCTGTGTGTCTGTTTTTGTATCAGTACCATGATGTTTTGGTTATTGTAGCCTTGTAGTACAGTTTGAAGTTGGGTAACATGATTCCCACCTTTGTTCGTTTTCCTTAGGATTGTCTTGGCTATACAGGCTCTTTTTTGGTTCCGTATGAATTTTAAAGTAGTTTTTTCTAATTACGTGAAGAATGTCAATGGTAGTTTAATGGAAATTCCATTGAATCTATAAATTACTTTGGGCAGTATAGCCTTTTTCACAATATTGATTCTTCCTATCCATGAGCATGAAATGTTTTTCGATTTGTGTCCTCTGTTATTTCCTTGACCAGTGATTTGTACTTCTCCTTGAAGAGGTCCTTCACGTCCCTTGTTAGCTGTATTCCTAGGTATTTTATTCTCTTTGTAGCAATTGTGAATGGGAGTTCATTCATGATTTGCCCTGTTTGCCTGTTGTTGCTGTATAGGAATGCTAGTGATTTTTCACATTGATTTTATATCCTGAGACTTTGCTGAGGTTGCTTATCAGCTTAAGAAGCTTTGGGGCAGAGACAATGTGATTTTCTAGATACAGGATCATGTCTTCTGCATACAAAGATAATTTCACTTCCTCTCTTCCTATTTGAATACACTTGATTTATTTCTCTTGCCTGATTGCCCTGGCCAGAACCTCCAATACTGTGTTGAATAGAAATGGTGAGAGAGGGATCCTTGTCTTGTGCCAGTTTTCAAGGAGAATGCTTCTAGCTTTTGCCCATTTAGTATGATATTAGCTGTGGGTTTGTCATATATGGCTCTTATTATTTTGGGATATGTTCCTTCCATACCTAGTTTATTGAGAGTTTTTAACATGAAGGAATGTTGAATTTTATGAAGTCCTTTTCTGCATCTGTTGAGATAATCATGTGATTGTTGTCTTTAGTTCTGTTATATGATGAATTACATTTATTGATTTGTGTATGTTGAACCAATCTTGCATCCCAGGGATGAAGCCAACTTGATCGTGGTGAATAAGCTTTTTGATGTGCTACTGGATTTGGTTTACCAGTACTTTATTGAGGATTTTTGCATCAGTGTACTTCAGGGATGTTGGCCCAAAGTTTTGTTTTTGTTGTGTCTCTGCCACGTTTTGGTATCAGATTGATGCTGGCCTCATAAAATCAGTTAGGGAGGAGTCTCTCCTTTTCAATTTTTTGGAATAGTTTCAGTAGAAATGGTACCAGCTCTTTGTACCTCTAATAGAATTCAGCTGTAAGTTTGTCTGGTCCTGGGCTTTTTTTGATTGGTAGGCTATTTATTACTGCCTCAATTTCAGAACTCATTATTGGTCTCTTCGGGCATTCAGTTTCTTCCTGGTTCAGTCTTGGGAGGGTATATGTGTCCAGGAATTTACCCATTTCTTCTAGATTATCTTTGTGCCTAGAGTCTATGTGCATAGAGATGTTTATAATATTCTCTGATGGTTGTGTTTCTGTAGAGTGATTGGTGATATCCCCGTTGACCATTTCTGATTATGTCTATTTGATTCTTCTCTCTTTTCTTCTTTCTGAGTCTAGCTAGCAGTCTGTTTTATTAATATTTTTCAAAAAACCAACTCCTAAATCCAGGTTTTTTTAAAGGATTTTTCTGTGTCTCTATCTCCTTCAGTTCAGCTCTTGGTTACTTCTTGTCTTCTGCTAGCTTTGGTGTTTGTTTGCTCTTGGTTCTCTAGTTCTTTTAATTGTGATATTAGGTTGTTAATTTGATATCATCCTAGCTTTTTGATGTGGGCATTTAGTGCTATAAATTTCCTTCTTAACACTGTTTTAGCTGCATCCCAGAGATTATGGTATGTTGTCTCTTTGTTATCATTAGTTTCCAAGAACTTCTTGATTTCTGCCTTAATTTTATTATTTGCCCAGGAGTCATTCAGGAGCAGATTGTTTGATTTACATGTAGTTGTATGGTTTTGAGTGAATTTCTTAGTCTTGAGTTCTAATTTGATTGTGCTGTGTTCTTAGAGAGTTTGTTATAATTTCAGTTCTTTTGCATTTGCTGAAGATGAGTGTTTTATTAATACTTCCGATTATGTGATCAATTTTAGAGTAAGTGCCATGTGGTGATGAGAAGAATACATAATCTGTTGTTTTTGGGTGGAGAGTTCTGTAGATACCAGGTCTGCCTAATCCAGAGTTGAGTTTAGGTCTTGAGTATCTTTGTTGATTTTCTGTCTCTATGATCTGTCTAATATTGTCAGTGGAGTGTTAAAGTCTGCCACTATTATTATGTGTGAGTCTGAGTCTCTTTGTAGGTCTCTAAGAACTTGCTTTATGAATCTGGGTGCTCCTTTATTGGGTGCATATGTATTTAGGATAGTTAGCTCTTCTTGTTGAATTGAACACTTTGCTATTATGTAATGCCTTTCTTTGTCTTTTTTGATCTTTGTTGTTTTAAAGTCTGTTTTGTCAGAAACTAGGATCGTGACCCCTGCTTTTTTCTGTTTTCCATTTGCTTGGTAAGTTTTTCACCATCCCTTTATTTTGAGCCTATGTGTATCTTTGTACTTTAGTGGTCTCTTGAAGACAGCATACCGTTGGGTCTTGATTCTTTATACACTTTGGCATTCTGTGTCTTTTAATTGGGACATTCAGCCCATTTACATTTAAGGTGAGTATTATTATTAGTGAATTTGATCCTGTCATCATGATGCTAGTTATTTTGCAGACTTGTTTATGTGGTTGCATCATAGTGTCACTGGTCCATGTACTTCAGCGTGTTTTGTAGTGGCAGGCAGTAGAAAGGAAAGTTTTTCCTTTCCATATTTAGTACTTCCTTCAGGAGCTCTTGCAAGGCGGTGATGAATACTCTCAGCATTTGCTTATCTAAAAAGAATCTTATTTCTCCTTGATGAAGCTTAGTTTGGCTGGATATACAATTTTGGGTTGGAAGTTCTTTAAGAATGTTGAGGCTGGGCACGGTGGCTCACACCTGTAATCCCAGCACTTTGGGAGGCCAAGGTGGGTGGATCAACTGAGGTCAGAAGTTCGAGACCAGCCTCAGCAACATGGCAAAACCCCATCTCTACCAAAAATACGAAAATTAACCAGGCATGGTGGCATGCACATGTAATCCCAGCTACTTGGGAGGCTGAGGCAAGAGAATCACTTGAACCCAGGAGGTGGAGGTTGCAGTGAGCCAGGGTTGCACCATTGCACTTCAGCCTGGGCAAGAAGAGTGAAACTCCATCTCAAAAAAAAAAAAAAAATGTTGAATATTGGTCCCCAGTCTTTTCTGGCCAGTAGGGTTTCCACTGAGAGGTCCTCTGTTAGGCTAATGGGTTTCCCTTTGTAGGTGACCTGGCCTTTCTCTCTGGCTGCCCTTAACATTTTTTCTTTTGTTTCAACCTTAGAGAATCTAATGATTATGTGTCTGGGATTAATCTTCTTACTGGGGTTCTTTGGATTTCCTGAATTTGAATGTTGGGGAAGTTCTCCTGGATGATATCCTGGAGTATGTTTTCCAATTTGATTACATTCTCCTCATCTCTTTCAGGTACCCCAATCGGTTATAGGTGTGGTCTTTTTACATAGTCTCATATTTCTCAGAGGTTTTGTTCGTTGCTTTTCATTCTTTTTTCTCTATTGTCTGCCTTATTTCAAAAAGATAGTCTTCAAGCTTTGAGATTCTTTCCTCTGCTTGGTCTATTCTGCTATTGATACTTGTGGTTGCATTGTGAATTTCTCATGTGTTTCTCAGCTCCATCAGGTCAGTTATGCTCCTCTCTAAACTGGCTCTTCTGTTTAGAAGCTCTTCTATTTTATCAAAATTCTTAACTTCTTTGCATGGATTACAACATGCTCCTTTAGCTGAGCAGAGTTCATTGTCACCCACCTTCTGAACCCTATTTCTATCAGTTCAGCCATCTCGACCTCAGCCCAGTTCTGTGCCCTTGCTGGAGAGGTGTCGTGGATGTTTGGAGAAGAGGCATTCTGGCTTCTTGAGTTTTCAGCATTTTTTTGTGTTGATTATTTCTCATCCTTGTGGGCTTATCTACCTTCGACTTTTGAGGTTGCTGATCTTTAAATGGGGTTTTTGTGGTGTCTTTTTTGTTGATGCTGCTGCTGTTGTTTTCTGTTTGCTTTTCTTTTAACAGTTGGGCCACTTTTCCATAGGGCTGCTGCAGTTTGCTGGGGGATTGCTCCAGACCCTAGTTGCCTTGGTTTTTCCCTTACCTGTATGTATATCACCAGTGAAGGCTGTGAAACAGCAAAGATAGCAGACTGCTCCTTCCTCTTGGAGCACCATCCCTGGGGGGAGTACTAACCTGTTGCCAGCCTGGATGCTCCTGTAGGAGGTGTCTGCTGATTCCTATTGGGTAGTCTCACCCAGTCAGGAGGGACAGGATCAGGGACCTGCTTAAAGAAGCAGTCTGGCTGCTTTTTGGTAGATAAGATGTGCTGCATTGAGGGTAACCCTTCCTTGCCCAGACTGCGTGGACTCTCCAGAGCCAGCCAGCCAGCTAGGAAGGCTGAGTCAACTGAACCACAGAGACATTGGCCACTCCTCTCCCCCGGGGGGCTTCGTCCCAGGGAGAGATCAGAGTACTATTCATGTAACACTGGCTAGAGTTGCTGAAATTCCTGCAGGGAGGTCCCACCCAGTGAGGAGGGATGGATTGGGGTCCCATTTAAAAAAGCAGTCTGGCCATGACTTGCACAGCAACAGTGCTGCCTTGTGAGAGACTCATCATCAGGACCACCTGGATTCTTGGGCGCAGGCTAAAACAGCTGAGTCGACTGAACTGCAGAAATGGCAGCTGCCCCTCCTCCTGGGAACTCATCCATTTCAGGCAGTCTCCAGCCTGTTGCACTGGTTGGCTAGGATTCCAAGCCAGTGAGTTGAGGTGCCTTGGGAATGAGGCCCACAGAACGACACTGGTTCCCAGGATTCAGCTCCTTCCTATGGGAGTGTACAGATGATTTCCCACCTTGCTGGGATTCCCAAAGCTGGAGTCTGTAAAACTCCTGGGTTTCTGTGTAAGCCTGAGCAACTGCTCCACCAAGACTCCACACAGCTCTATATTGAACCTAAGGCCCTGGTGGCCTGGGTTCACAAGGGGATCTCCTGATCCACGGGTTGCAGAGATCCATAGGAGAAGTGTGGTTTCCTTGGTGGGGTTACACAATCACGCACAGCTTCCCTTGGCTGGGGGTGGGGGTTCCTTTGGCTCCTCAGTGCTCCTGGGTGAGCCATTGCCCCACCTTGCTTTTTTTGTTCTCCATGGATCATGACATCCTCCTAGCAAGTCCCAGTGTGAGGACCTGCACATTTCAGTTGAAGGTGCTGAATTCACTTGTCATTTTCATTCTTCTCTGTGAGAGTCACAGACTGCAGCTGCTTCTGTTTGGCCATCTTGGCCTTTCCTGCTTTCTCCTTGTCTTACAGGTGGAAGCTGAGGAATAATTCCAGTGCTTTGTGAAACTGCTATGAAGAATTTTCAGGTCAAACTTAGTTGGAAGATAGTGACTAGAGCAAAGAGATGAAAGCATTTAATTTTTTTTTTTCCTCCAAGATGGAGTCTTGCTTTGTTGCCCATGCAGGAGTGCAGTGGTGCAATCTTGACTCACTGCAACCTCCACCCAGGTTCAAGCAATTCTCCTGCCTCAGCCTCCAGAGTAGCTGGGATTACAGGTGTGTGCCACCATGCCTGGCTAATTTTTTATATGACCAACACATTTAAAGCATTGATTCTGAGGGCCTAGAACGCACAAAGTGCTGCAAGACTGTAAAGTGATCTCAAAATAGACTGTCGTTCTTAATGGAACACTTCCGTAGATATTCCCTTGTGTTATGCATATGCAGTTTTCATGTCTGTAGCATACAGATTTGCAAATTCTATTTCTGTTCTCCTTAGTCCTCTAGGCCACACTGGTAACTAGAGGTGTTTTTTTCTCTCAGTTTGCAAATAGTCTGAGTTGTCTCTCTGTTCTTGGATTCCCCGCCTCCCCATTCTCTCTCCTTTTGTCAGTGTTCGCTAGTTTTTCCTCCAGAGAAATGGTCTCAAGCCTTCTTTCCTTCTTGATCATTTGATCAGCTTTTTAAAGGCTCCTCTTTTTTTTTTTTTTTTTTTTTTGTGAAATTCTTGCTCTGTCACCCAGGCTGGAGTGCAGTGGCACTATCTTGGCCCACTGCAACCTCTGTCTTGCTGGTTCAAGCAGTTCTCGAGCCTTACCCTCCTGAGTAGCTGGGACTACAGGCGTGTGCCACCATGCCCAATTAGTAGAGATGGGGTTTCACCATGTTGCTCATACTGGTCTTGAACTCTTGAGCTCAGGCAATCTGCCTGCCTCGGCCTCCCAAGATGCCAGAATTACAGGTGTGAGCCATCACACCCAGCCAAAACCTCTTTTTGACAAAGTTCAGCCTCATCCTATAGGTGATTTTGTACTCTCTGCTAAGATAAAATTTTCTCCAAATTGCTAGCCTCAAATGAAGAGCAATTCATAAACAAAAAAAGAACTATTATACTAAGAAGTCTGTCAAACAAGACTAGTTGCATTGCATTCCTCAGCTTTCAAGAAGGATGTTTGTCTGTGTATCATTGCCATTGTCTTGAGTTGTGTTTTTTTATTCTGCTGGTCTTGTTATTATAACTTAACATTAGTTTAGTGACATTGCTAAGATAATGACATTAGTTTAAGACAAAGATAGGTCACACTCCACACAGATAGGTGAACATTTCTGTTGGGCAAATATCTTTGTATGATAGAAAGTTTTAGTTTTCATTATAATTTTGACTGAGAAAACAAACACCGTTTTTTTTTTTGTTGTTTTTTTTTTTGAGACTGGGCCGGGCTCTGTCACCGAGGTTGGAGTAGCTCTGCCGCCCAGGCGAGAGTGCAGTGGTGCAATCTCAGCTTACTGCAGCCTCCGCCTCCCAGGCTCAAGTAGTCCTCCCACCTCAGCCTCCCCAGTAGCTGGGCCTATAGGCACACATCACCATAGCCAGCTAACTTTTTAATTTTTGTAGAGACAGGGTTTTTCCCAGACCGGTCTCAGACTCCTGAGCTCAAGCAATCTATCCTCAGCCTCTCAAAATGCTTGGATTACAGGTGTGAGCCACTGATCCCAGCCCAAACTCAGTTCTTAAGTTGCTTATACTTAAGGGAAAAAAAAGGCATATGTACATCTTCTCACCCAAATGATGTTTAGTTTACAGTAGAGTTTTTGATGTACCTATATCTTGGTACCTCAGAATAGCAACCAGAATGTTTTGCCTTCATTATAAACAAAATTATTTAGAAATAGCGGTGATATTAAACAATATATTTTTAGTATCCCTTCAGTGATCCCAAGTAGTAATGCCATTTATAAAAACACCAAGCGAATACTGGGTTATTCTGTTTTAGAAGAATATACATTCTACTGCTGTAAATTAGAGTGGAAAACTGTCTGATAGCATACATTTAGAGAATGTTAATCCTGGAAGTCACTGTTCGATAAAGACGTAGACTCTGGTCTGTAAGGAACAAAAACACATTTTAAGGGAGGAAACATCTTTGAAGGCAGAATGGAATCTGTAAACTGCATCATTTAGCTGTTGGATAACAGAGTCTACAGTAGAGCTTGTAGCTGGTTGGCTTAAACAGGAAAGTAGCCCTGAACAAGTATTAATACCTCTGTGCAGCCCTTAGGGCACATAATTGAAGTGCAAGCAGTCTAATAGCCACCAAGACTGTTATACAAAGAATGGAGGGATATGAAGAACTCTTAGCCAAGATACCACCAAGTATTTTCATTTAGAAAGTGGCTGTACCGCTATGCATCATTGCCCGTCCCCTCTCACACTCAGCCACATATGAGAGTTCCTTACCAACGTTTGGTCTTCTTAGTCTTTATTTTAACCATTCTGGTGGATGACATCTCATTGTTTTTATTATTTTAAAATTTTATAAGTTTAATTGACATAATATTTGTACGTATTTATGGGGTACATCTGATGTTTTGTTACATGCATAGAACATGTAATGATCAAATCAGATTATTTAGGATATTCATCACTATTTGTCATTTCTGCTTTGGGAACATTTCAGGTTTTGCTAGCTATTTTGAAATACGTAACGTATTGTTAATTATAGTCACCCTACTATGCTGTCAAACATTAGGACTTACTTCTTCTATCTATGTTTGTACCCATTAACCAACCTCTCTTCATCCCCCACCCTCCACACATACCCTTTCTAGTATCTATTAACTATCATTCCATCTACCTTCATGAGATTAACTTTTTTAGCTCTCATGTATGCATGAGAACATCTCATTATTAATTTTCCTGGTGACTAATGAGGTTGTACATCTTTTCCTGTGCTTATTTGCAATTCATAATATGTTCTTTGCTGAACTGTTAAAATCTTCTACTCACTTTTAAATTGGGTTTATCTTATTGATTCGTAAGAATTATTTATATGTCCTTTAGAGTTATATAAGTCCTTTAGAGTTATCTAATCTGGATATAAGTCTTTTAGAGTTATCTAATAAATCCTTTAGATTTACATAATCTAGATATAAGTCCTTTATAAAAATATGATTTACAGGTGTTTTCTCCCAGTATGGCTGGCTTTTCATTTTCTTAACACATTAACAGGGTCGTTTAAAGAGCAGAAGTTTTTGTGACGTCTAATTTATTCATTTTTTTGCTTTTATAATTTTTGCGTTTCATTGCTTATTTAAGAAATCTTTGTCTAATCCAAGGCCACTAAAGTACTCTGTTTTCTGCTAGAAGTTGTGTAGTTTTAGCTTATAAATTTAGATTTATGATGCATTTTGAGGTAATTTTTCTCTGTGAAGTGAGGTAAGGGTCAAGGGGTTTTTTTTTGTTTTGTTTTGCATTTGGATATACAGTTGTTCCAAGACCATTTACTGAAAGGAATATATCCTTCCCCAATGAATTACATTGACAGATTTGTTGAAAATCTATTGGATGCATATGTGTAGATCTGATTCTGGACTTTTCATTCTGTTCCATTAATCTGTAAGTCAATCTTTACATTAGTAAACACTGTCTTGCTTACTGTATCTTTGGTAGTAACTATGAAAGTCAGATAATGTGAATCTGCCAGTTTATTTTTTTCTCAACATTATTTGGACTTTTCTAGGTTCTTTACATTTTCATATACATCATAGAAACAATTTGTCAGTTTCAAAAAAAAAAATACCTGGGATTTTGACTAGGATTCCCTTGAATTTATAGAGCAATTTGGAGAGACTGACATTTTAATGACATTGAGTCTTCTGATTCATGAGCATGGCATATCTCTCTTCATATTTAGGTCTTTTCACACTTGTTTCAGAGGCATTTTGTATTTGTCATTGTACAGTCTTATATATACATTTTGTTATATTTATCCCTGAGAATTTAGTGTTTTTGATGCTATCATAGATTGCATTTTAAATTTTAATTTCTAATTGCTTATTGCTAGTATGTAGAAAAAATTTTTCACATATTCGCCATATATTCTTACATATATTTTATCTTTCATAATTTAGTATTTCTGATTCTGTTGTAGGTTGTATTTTTAATTTCAATTTCCAATTGTTTATTGCTAGTATGTAGAAATAAATTTTTATATTTTGACCATGTATTCTATGTCCTTCCTATCTATACTCATGTATTAGTTCTAATAGCTTCTTTGTAGATACCTTTGCTTGTCTACATAGATGATCGTAGTGTCTGGAAATAAGGCCTATTTTACTACTTCTTTCCAAGCTGTATGTCTGTATGTCTTTTTTTTTCTTGCCTTATTGAACTACATAGGACCACTAGTAAGTACAGTGTTAAATAGGAATGGTGAAAGTGAGTATTCTTGCCTAATTGTTGATCTTAGCATTTAAGGTGCCTTCTAATTCTGGTTTGCTGAGAGTTGTTTATTATTAATGGGTATTGAATGTTACTAACACATTTTCTCTTATTAGTTGAGTTGGTCATATATTTTTGTGGTTTGAGTTGATACAGTAAATTATATATATTGATTTTTTTTTAGGGTGGGGGCAGGGCCAGGGCCTCATTCTGTCACCCAGGCTGGAGTGCAGTGGCCTGATCATGGCTCACTGCAGCCTCAACCTCCTGGGCTCAAGCAGTCCTCCCACCTCAGCCTCTTGAGAAGCTGGGACCACCTGCACGGACCACCATGCCCAGTTAATTTTTGTATTTTTAGTAGAGGTGGAGTTTTGCCATGTTGTCCTCAGGCTGGTCTTGAACTTTTGGGTTCAAGGTATCTGCCCACTTGGCCTCCCAAAGTGCTGGGATTACAGGTGCGAGCTGCCATACCTGGCCTGGCTTTACTTCTTTATTGTCTACGAGCAAACTTTGTACAGTTTTAATTATTTTAAATTTGTTAAAGTTTTTTTTATGACACAGAATGTGGCCTATCTTGGGGAATATTCTGTGTGCCCTTGGAAAGAGAGTATTCTGTTGTTGAGCAGATATTTCTGTAAACGTCAATTAGAACCAACTGATTAATGGCATTTTTCAGTTCTTATATAATGCTTGCTGATGTTCTGTCAGTAAAAAGTATAATAGTTGAAGCCTCCAGCTGTAGTTATGAATTTATCTATTTTGTCCATCAGTTGGCAGTTTTTGTTTCATGTATTTTGAAGCTCTGTTGTTGGTTGCTTGCACATGTAGGATTGATACGTGTTGTCTTAGTGAGTTGACCCCTTTATCAGCATGTTGTATATAATGTCCCTCTTCATTCTGAAGTCTGTGTTAACATAGCCACTCAAGCTTGCTTTCTTTCCAAGCACTTGGAAACTCAAGTGCTTCCATGGGTTCTTTTTCCGTTCTTTTACTTTAACCTACCTATTATTATATTTGAAATGAACTTCATGTTGTTTTTTTTCCCTCGTTCTGGCATTCTCTGTCTTTTGATGTGTTTAAGCCATTTGTGTTTTATGTAATTATTAATATTTGGGATTAGGTCTATATCATAACTTAGTTGCTCAGTTTTTCTTTTCCTGCCTTCTATGGATTATTTGTACATTTTTAAATACTGCATTTTAACTTACCTAGTGTGATTTGTATTACTTTTTGTATAGTTATTATATAGTGGTTGCTCTAGGGATTACAGTATACATCTTGGACCCAGAAGCTAACTCCATATTAAATGCTTAATATTTGTGGATTGAAGGAATATTTTTGGAATCCAGTTGTGATTTTTATTGTTACTGTTGACATTTTTCTAAATAATTATTGAAAAATAATATTAGCTTTTCTTTACATAGAATCTATTTAATATATTATTGCACTGTAGAATTTTCTCAGATAATATTCATGACACTCCTTTAGTTCACTAAAAACTTGCTTTACTTCATCTACAAAGGAGACATTGTTTTATCTTCATAGTCTCACTTAGACTGATGTTTATATGTGTTATATAGCTCAGTTTTACTTTTGAGCCAATCTTTTTGTTTTTATGTGACTCATAACTTTAACTCCATAAGCTTCACCAATGGCTAACTTGGTGGACAGTGCTATATTTAAATGATTGTTTATATGTTAATTGTTGAAACAGTTGAATGGCCCCAAGGTAAGTTCTGCCTTTTGAGTGTAATGTCAGAAGTTTCTTAATTTCTTCAAGTTTGTTTCCTTCTCTATAAAATGAAAGATTTGAACTGTTTTTCTTTGGTAGTTTTTTGTGTTGTAATATATATACTAATTTAACTATTTCCAGATTGATATGGCTTTGATGATTTACAAATTAGCTCAGTTTATTTAAGGGATTTTTGGTTTTGTTTCTATCAAAACCAAAGAAATTTTAAAGCACCAACAGGACAGCAGATTTTACTAATACTCTGCTCGGGGTGTCTGAGTTTTCATAATTCATATAGATACTAGAATGACAGCTAACTTATATCCATGATATTCATCTGTAGGAGATTTACAGCAAAAAGAGCTCAAAGTAATTTTGTCAGTCATTCTGCTTGTTGTTGTAGCCCAAGTAATACTCCCCTTGGCCAGCAGTCTCAGGTTAGCCCAGTGCTATGCAGTAGACCTTTCTGTGATTACATAAATATATTTGTGCTGTATAGTGCAGTGGCTAGTTTAATTTCATTTTAATTAATTTTAAATTGCTACGTATAGGTAATAGATCATCAGACAGCAACGTAAGTGTAGCCTCATAGGTTCCTCTTTAATATGTAAAGCCCCTTGGAATTTTTTCTGGATCGTTCAGGCATAAACTTGTCATAATCATAAGCTCCTGGGAGAATCTTTGACCTATTAAGCTTGTAAAATAGGAAAGAGAAGGCTGAACAAATTGGAAATAAAATAATGTATACAGTGGTGATTATGTACAATAGATGTATATTAATGAATAGGTTGTTAAAGTGACTAAATGGCTGAGGATGTTCAGTGAAAGAAAAACTACCTAGGGATTTTAAATGGGAAGGATTTAATGTAGGGAATTAGGTGCTGTAAAATTAATGACCAAACGTAGCATGTTCTTGGTTGGGTCTTTAGAAACGACTTCCAAACCAACACAAAACTACCAGGGCATCTAGTAGGAGCTCCCATTATGGATTCATGCTGAAAAGAGAAACACTTTGTCATTGCTTCCACTTCACTGCTTTTGGATACTCAGAAAGCTAGAGACGTTACTTGTCTAGAGAATATGGGAAGAAATTTATAAAAGTAATTCTCTTTTCTTTTCGGTGACAAGCTGAGTGGACTTGACTAAGACAACCAGCAAAATAAGGTGAAAACTTATTTTAGCTTAGGATAGACTCTCTAAGAAAATAAGTTATCTTTTTTTTTCTTTCTTTTTTTTTTTTTTTATTTTTTTTATTTTTTATTTTTTTTTTGGAGATGGAGTCTCACTCTGTCGCCAGGCTGGAGGGCAATGGCGCAATCTCGATTCACTGCAACCTCCGCCTCCCAGGTTCAAGCGATTCTTCTGCCTCAGCCTCCCGAATAGCTGGGGACTACAGGCACGTGCCAGCATGCCCAGCTAATTTTTGTATTTTTAGTAGAGATGGGTTTTCACCATGTTGGCCAGATGGTCTCGATCTCTTGACCTTGTAATCCGCCCACCTCGGCCTCCCGAAGTGCTGGGATTACAGGCGTGAGCCACCACGCCTGACTGAAAGTAAGTTATAGAGACAGAGAGGAAACAAATTGGACTAATTGTAGTGCATAAACTTCAAGTAGGTTCTTTTGTATATGCGTTCAAATAACCCTTATATATCCATTCTTTACAGATCCAGGATGAGAAGACTGATAAAAGAAGAAGCTAGCTGAAGAGCTATAAAATGCCCAAATCTGGGTTCACAAAACCAGTTCAGAGTGAAAATTCTGACAGTGACAGCAATATGGTAGAGAAACCATATGGAAGAAAGGTATATGATTATACTAAAGATTTGTTGACTCTTTGAACTGGGAAAAAGACTCCCAGTTAAAAATTTTTAGTAATTTCTCATAAGACAAAAAAATATGGAGGTCAGATAAATCCAAACCATTTATGTATGCCCTTTAGAAATAAATTGGTTTCCTGCGAAAGTGATTGTTTTTCATTCCCTAAGGTGAACACACAACTACTAAGTAAAACACAATTTGTAAGATTGTGCAATTAAGAAATAATCATTGAGAGAGGGAAAAATTTTTATTATTAGTCATTGTCAGTGACCTGTGATTCTGTCTTTTTATATCTATCCTTTTTCATTCCTACTTAGTTTAGACCCTCAGAACCTTAGTTTGGACTTCTGCAGTTGTCTCCTAACTGGTCTCACTATTGCTAGTCTCTTCTTATCTCTGGTTTTATACATTGTCTTTGAATTTTTTCTTTCTGTTTACCTTTCTCTTTTAGGTCTTTATAAAGCCATTTTCTTATGGAAAGATGTCTGAGGTTTTTCCAGACGTTTTTAGCTAAAAAAGTTATGCAGCTATCATCACAATAAGGGTTTAGAACATTTCCATCATTGCGGAAAGATCTTGTTGCCCATTTGTAGTCAGTCTTCACTACAACCCTAAACCCTCCAGGCAACCGCAAATCTGCTTTCAAAATCAAGAAGTATAAGTTTTCGAACTGTATTCTTTTCAAAACTGTTTTGAGTCCTTCATGTTTTCACATAAATTTTGGGATCAGTTGGTCAGTTTCTACAAAAATACCTGCTGTGATTTTGAAGGAATTTTATTGAATTTGTTCATTGAATCCGTAGATCACTTTGAGTTGTGTTGCCATCTTAATATTGTCTTCCAATCCATGAACTCGGAATATCTCTCCATTCACTTAGATCTTCTTAAGTTTGTCTCAGCAGTGTTTTGCAGTTTTCAGTGTATAGGTCTTGCATTCTATTGTTAAATTATTTGAAGTGTTTTATTCTCTCAGTGCCATTATGGATAATTTCATTTTGGGTTTTTTATTGCTAGTACAGAAATATATTTGATTTTTGATATGGTTACCTTGTATCCTGTGATTTTAATCATTAGTTCTAACAATTTGTAATTCCTTAGGACTTACTTTCTACGTATAGAACCATATTATCTCTGAATAAAGATAATTTTACTTCTTTTCCAGTCTAGATATTTCTTTTTTTGCTTGATAATCTTTATTTTCCAGTCTAGATATTTCTTTTTTTGCTTGATAATCTTTATTTGCCCCCCCCTTTTCCCCGATTGCACTGGCAAACTCTTCTTGATTATGGTATTTAGTCTACTCACGTTTAACTTCATTGTTGAAACGACTTATATCTGTTGATAATTTATATGTGCTATTTTATTCTTTAGTATATATTTCATGTCATTTTTGTTACCTCTTTTATGTTGCCATTTTTCGTTTTAAATATTTTTTAGTGTACTATTTTAATTTCTTTGATTTTTTAAACTGTGTTTATTATTTTAGATGTTGATTCTAGAGATTGTAGTACATATCCCAATTGATCACAGTCTACTACAGGTTGATAGTGACACAATTCCAGTAAAATATAGCAGCTTTGCTTCAGTATAGCTCCATTTTCTTCCTTTGTGTTATTTATATAACATTGATTACATATGTTACTAACCAAACAAAAGAATGTTATAATTCTTTGATACAAAATCTTATCTTTTAAAGAAATAAGAGAAATCTATGTGCAGTTTTGGATTTCCCCACAAATTTACTGATTTTGGTATTCTTAATTTTTTCCTATGGATTCCAGTTACTCTCTGGTATAAGAATTTTCCTTAGTATTTACTATAAGGCAAGTCTTCAGCCATGAATTCTGTTCAATCTTTTTTTGACCTAGATAAGAATATCTTGATATTACTTTTTTTTTTTTTTGGAGACAGGGTTTTAGTCTGTTGCCCAGGCTGGAGTGCAGTCTCAGCTCACTGCAGCCTTGACCTCTCAGGCTCAAGCAGTCCTCCCACCTCAGCCTCCTGAGTAGCTGGGACCACAGGTACACACCACTATGCCCAGAGATAGGGTTTCATCATGTTGCCCAGGCTAGTCCCGAACTCCTGGCCTCCAGTGATCCACCTGCCTCAGTCTTCTCCCACAGTGCTGAGATTACAACTGTGAGCCACCATACCCTGGCTGATTTTAATAAGTAGCTTTATTGAGATATAATTGACATACCATACATTTAAAGTATACAACTCATTTGTTTTTAGTAGGTTTACAGAGTTGTACAGTCACAACCACAATCAGTTTTAGTTTCACCCGAATATATACTCTTGAGAGAATGAGAAAGAGAAAAATAACATGTTAATGTTAATATGAAGTTACTGACATACTGACCTTGCAGATCCCCTCAGGTGATCTCAAGGACCATAATTTGAGAACCACTGTGCCAGTGTAATAAGCTCATTAATGAAACTACTGAGTATATAGTGATGGGAGAAAAAAAGGAGAGAATACTGCTTAACAGGTTCAGGGATCGCCTAACTGTAGGGATTTAATCTGGGTTCTGAAGAATGAATATGCATTTGACCAAAAGGAAAGTGAAAGCAAAGGGTAGTATAAGCAAAAGAAACAGGAAATGAAAAACAAATGAGTTGGAATGAAGCCTGGGGCGGATAGGAGGTGAGTCTGTAAACATTAGACAGGGAGCAGTTCATTATAGCCTTGTGAAGGATCCTAGAACTTATTCTGTAGTCAGTGAGCTGGAAGGGAAGGGTCATAGAAGAGACCAGAGGGCTGTTTAATAAAATTTAAGTAGGAGGCAGCGTGGGCAGTGGCTTTTGGGATGTAGAGAGGTTGGCAGATCAAAAAACTGTTGAATGAATTAAACTTGTGTCTGGAGAAAAAATAGTCTGGGACTACTCTGAGTTTGTTTCCATTACTATGTTAATGATTGGGCCATTTCCCTAAAGGAAATTCAAGAGAAGAAACGGGTTGTTTTGAATAAGTTTGCTTTGTACTTGCTGAATTGAGTTGGCCCTAGGAACATCCAAGTAGAAATGTTTAGTAGGCAGATACGAGTTTAAGAGCTCAAAACAAGTCTAGATTGGAAATAAATATATGAGGATTTTTAGAAAGTAAGTATGGAAAAGTGTACAAGGTGTATAAAGTGGTGCAAGAATGGAGGAGGATGTACTCTGAGGAATTCAAATTTAGGAGGAGCAGAGAGACAAGGAAAGGGGAGGACTGGGAGAACCAAAGGAGGTTCCACAGAGAATAGCTAAGGAAGGAGAGAAGCTGCATTGCTAAATGCCGCAGAGAGGTTAATAAGGTGAGGCCATTGAAACATTTTAGATGATCTTGTTGAGTTCAGTGGAAATGTGGGGACAGAATGCACTGTTACATTTGAAGAAAGCATTAGAACTTTTATTTCTGCTTGTTAAAGTATAGTGAAGGTTACATTTGTGAAAGTTCATCTGGATTGTTTGATGCCACTTTTTGGATTTGAATTTATAAGGCTAAACTCACTGCAGCTTTAATTGTTCCTATATACTTTTCATGTATCTTTTGAAAGTTGTCACTAAGTAAGTAGTGCCTGAACATTGCCCTCCTAAAAGTGTAATTTCTTAGAAGTATAGCAACAATAGCAAAAACCAAACACTTCACTAACATATTTCTATTTAAAATATTCTTTAGGTAAGTTAAGAATACTTGTTAATCATTGGATTTATAAAATAAATGACAAGAATGAATACAAACTATTACATTCCTCTAGTTACCAAAATTGTTGGCTTATATAAAGGGATGTATTTCTTCTCAGTCTCTGTTTAACTGTACTATATTTTTTTCAAGATCACTAGTTTGGGTAAGGATATTTAACCCCTTATTTTACCTTAAGAGAGGAAGGGCTGTAATTTTTATTTCAAAGATGCTGGGTGTAGACCATGTTGCTGCTCCTTTTTAAGACAAAGTGAAGTTGGGCTGTGTATTTGCAATGCATATTTCTTCGATTGGCTTTTCATAGTGAGTGGCATTGAAGCCAGGTTCTGTGTTTTACTGCGTTGTTTTTCCCCCATAAGATGTTTAGAAATGAGGTTGGGCATGGTTTCTCATGCCTGTAATCCCAGTGCTTTGGAAGACTGAGGTGGGAGAATTGCTTGAGGCCAGGAGTTCAGTACCAGCCTGGGCAAGACCCACATCTCTACAAAAAGAAAAAAAATATTAGCTAGGTGGTGGCACACAACTGTATTCCTAGCTACTGGGGAGGCTGAAGTAGAAACTACAATGAGCTATGATTGTGCCGCTGCAATCCAGCCTGGGCAACAGAGCAGGACCCTGTCTCTCTGTATTCATTTCTAATTTTTTTAAAAAGTTCTCTTATGTAAATAGAGACCCTATTTACAGTTTAATTATGACAGAATATTGCTGTTATGAGGTCCTAAATTAGTAAGATACCCTAAACCAAAATTTCACTCCTTAAATTCATTTAAGTAGAGCATAACTTAAATAATTACATTTTATAGCAAATTAATTTTTATATAAAATATTTTCATTAAATATCAAAATAGGATTTTTGTCAAGAATGTTCACACCTTTAACTGCTCTTCTGTGGTCTTTTCCTCCCATTGATTCTAATTTAATTTAAAAATTTCTCTGCTACTCTTTTAGCTATAAGTCAGTATTTATAATTTGCAAAGCAGAATATTTTATAAAATTTGTTAAGATAATCTAAAACCTGGTTAAATTCATAAAGTATGAGAGAGGGGATATTAATCATTTTAACCATCTGAATAGTTCTGTCATATCGTTTTCATCATCAGTGTAGTTCAGACATTCATTATTTTCTCTCCAAGTGACTGAGAATTTTTTCTTTTATTATCCAAGTAATTTAATACGTTCGTTGTTAAAAATTAGAAAATAAATGTAAGAATAATGATAATAGAAATTACCAGTTACCTTGTCAACAACTGTGAAAGTTCTGAGATTTTACCCTACTTGTAAGCTAATTAGCTTCATGGATGCTGGCAGAAGACATGATTCCTAGGTCAGTGATAAAGGTATATTTGCTACTCAGCAATAGCAGTAGCCAGAGTATCAGTATTTGTGCCTGTTCCCTGAGCCTCACTTCTCACAAAGGCAATGCAGTGATGGGCAGGTGACAACTGCATGTGCAGTTGGTTCTATTACAAGATAGGAACCCCAAATCTTTTATAATGGGCAGTAAGTCTGCCTGACCTTTTCTCTAGAAGGAGACATTATTACACTGGTCAGTGGACAGATACGTCCTTTGCTTTAGAGGGAGACATTATCTCTGTGTTTCAAGGCTGTTTAACCTACAAGTACCCATGAAAAGGCAGTCC
The DNA here is from genome assembly GCA_963573385.1 of Cacajao melanocephalus. NCBI lineage: Eukaryota > Metazoa > Chordata > Mammalia > Primates > Pitheciidae > Cacajao > Cacajao melanocephalus. Next base: position 95,726 of record CAUYLG010071743.1, on the reverse strand, counting down.
AGGACAAAGGAAATTAGTGTCTTTGCTTGCAAGACTGCAGAAATGCAAGAGAGACATGGATAATTATGTCCCAACACAAATGTACTGCCACCATCTACAGATAGCTATTAACATTTTGGTTTACAAGCATACCTTATTTTATTGCACTTCACTTTGTTGTGCTTTGCAGATAATTGTGCATTTTACAAATTGAAGGTTAGTGGCAGCCCTGTGTTGAGCAAATTTATTGGCAACATTTTTCCAACCACATGTACTCACTTGTGTCTGTGTCATATCTTGGTAATTCTCAATTTCCAACTTTTTCATTATCATGATTACTAGTGATCTTTATTACTATTGTAATTGTTTTGTGGGTGCCATAAACTGTATACAGAAAAGATGGCAAACTTAATGTTGGATGTGTTCTACTGCTCCACTTACTGGCTCTTCCCCCAACTCCGCTCTTCCTTGGGCTTCCCTATTCCCTAAAACAAAAATTTTGAAATTGTTGTGTTTCAATGGTATCTAAGTATTCAAGTGAAAGGAAAGGTGGAATGTCTCTCATTTTAAGTCAAAAGCTCGAAATGATTAAGCTTAGTGAGAAAGGTGTGTCAAAAGCTGAGACACGTCAAAAGCTAGGCCTCTTGTACCAGTTAACCAAGACAGGAATGCAAAGGAAAAGCTCTTAATGGACATTAAAAGTGTTGTTAAAGTGAACATACCATAAGAAAGCAAAACAATCTTATTGCTGATATGGAGGAAGTTTGAGTGGTCCGGATAGGAGATCAAACCATCTGCAGTATTCCCTTAAAGTTCAGTCCAGAGCAAGGCCCTCTCTTAAATTCTATGAAGCCTGAGAGAGGTGAGGAAGCTGCAGAAGAAAAGTCTGAAGCTAGCATTAAGTTGGCTCATGAGGTTTCAAGAAAGAAGCTGTCTCCATAACATAAAAGTGCAAGGTGAAGCACCAAGTGCTAATGTGGAAGCTGCAGCAAGTTATCAAGAAGATCTAGCTATGATCTTCGATGAAGGTGGCTACAGTAAACTACACATTTCAGTATAGATGAAATGGCTTTCTATTGGAAAAAGGTACTATCTAGGACTTTGAAAGCTAGAGAGGAGAAGTTAATCCATGGCTTCAAAGCTTCAAAGGACAGGCTGACTGTCTTGTTAGGGACAAGTGCAGGTGATGACTATTAAGTTAAATCCATTCCAAAAATGCCAAGACCCATAAGAATTAGGTGAAATCTACTCTGCCTGTAAATGGAAAAACAATCCTTGATGACAGCACATCTGTTTACAGCATGGTTTCCTGAATAACTTAAGCCTACTCTTGAGACCTACTTAGAAAAAGGATTACTTTCAGAATATTACTGCTCATTGATGATACGTCAATGAGCTGTTACCCAAGAGCTCTGACAGAGACATACATAGTGAATGATGTTTTTATGCCTGCGGACATACAATCCGTTCTGCATCCCATAGGTCAAGGAGTAATTTTAACTTTTTAAACAAATCTTATTAAAGAAATAAGCTTTGTAAGTAAGACTAGCTGCCATAGAGAGTGATTCCTCTGATGGATTTGGGCAGAGTAAATTGAAAACCATCTTGAAAAGATTCACTATTTTAGATGCCATTAAAAATATTTGTGATTCATGAGAAGAGGTCAGAATACCAATATTATTAACAGGAGTTTGGAAGAAGTTGATTCCAACTCTCATGGATGACTTTGAGGGGTCCAAGACTTTAGTGGAGGAACTAACCGTAGATGAGATGGAAAAAGCAAGAGAACAAGAATCATGTTGAGCCTGATGATGTGACCGAATTGCTGAAATCTCATGATCAACTTGAAACCTACTTTTAAAACAACTTTATATGCAAAACACTTGTCTTTGAAGCTCCATTTCATTGGCAGAAGAGAAAAAATAGTTCATCCTTCTTATGCATGAGCAAATAAAGTATTTCTTAAGATGGAATCTACTGGTCAAGATGCTATAAACATTGGTGAAGTGACAATAAAGGATTTAGTATATTACATAAACCTAATTGATAAAACAGCAACAGAGTTACAGAAGGTTGACTCAAATTTGGAAAGAAAATCTGTGGGTAAAATGCTATCAGCAGCATTGCATGCTACGAGAGATCTTTTGTGAGAGAAAGTTGATTCATGTGGCAAACCTGATTGTTGTCTTAAGAAATTGTAGCAGCCACCCCAACCGTCAAGAACCACTGTCCTGATTAGTCAGCAGCCATCAGCCTGAGAGGTGAGATCCTCCACCAGCAAAAAGATTGCAATTTAATGATGGCTCATGCAGTCTTTAGCATATTTTAGTATTTTAAAATTAAAGTGTATGTGTATTAGGGATAATGGTATCGCACACTTAATAGACTACATTGTAATATAAACATTTTTGTATCTACTGGGAAACCAAACAATTTGTGTGACTCACCTTATTATAATTGCTTTATCATGGTGGTCTGTAACTGAATCTGCCACATCTCCGAGGTTTGCCTTGATGCTGTTCCAGAGTTTTCTATTTATATATATGCACATGTGTATATATATTCTTGTTTTCTGGATACATTTTTACCATTTTTTTTTAAATCTTAGTTGACAAAGGCTATCAATACATTGTTTAATAGCAGAATTAATAGAAGATAATTCTTAACATTGATGCTTTTATTATTATGTGTGATGGCTGTTGCCAGTTACCGAGAAAATAATGTTAAAAAGACTCTAAACATATTTTAAGATAGTAAACCTTACAGAGTTATGAACCTAGGCTGTGTTAATGATCCTCCCTTGAATTTGATAAGAGTATTTCTCCTCTGGTAACACAGAAATTTCAAGACTATCAAAAATACTTCTTTTGAAAGTTAAGTGTTAAGAATCTCACAGAAACCCTTTGTTCAAATACACCTTGAAGGACAGTTCTATAGAGGATATAACAGGTAGTTAGCAGTTATGAATAGTCACACTAATCACTGTATTGCACAGAAGAACATGTTTCATATATTCTCATGCTATTTTCTTTCAATATGATATCACATTGGTTTCTTTTAACTCATTTTGTGGCACAGCTCTATCTTACATAGCTGCAAGAGAGAAGGGATTTTCAAGTTTTTCTTTAATCTTTTATACATAACTGATTGATTTTCTAAGGTAAGTTACTGGAGTTTTGTTGGTTAACCTGCGTATTAGCTGTGCCTTTTTATTTTCTATGTTTCTGATGCTCTGACTTTTGGGGCCTTGCTGACCATTGAGAGACTATAACTCCCAAGGCAAGCCAGTTCCTAGAGATAATAAACTCACTTGTGAGCAAAGCTTTCACTCGCAGACCAACCTATCTAGACCCCACATCTGAACTCCCAACTTTGTTGGACTCTCACACTCTGGGCCAATAGCCGTCTGTCCTGATCACCCCAGAACCAGGTACCAGACAATTGGAGAAATAGTTCCTATACCCTAGAGTCCACTGAAATTATTCGAGGTAGCCAATCCCAAGCCTGCTTATTCTGCTTCACACTTTCTTTCCTGTGGAAACTACAATGAAGGCTCATGCTCACATTTCACCTTTCTTTTACCTCTTCACCAGCCACCCTGGTGCTTCCCCATGTGGTCTGGAGTGGCATGATGTGGCATGGCGTGCTTCCCACCCCTTGGAACTATGAGTAACAATCTTTTCCATAGCAGTAATATCCTGGTCTGTTGGTCTCACTATAAAATAGAACCTACATTTTAAAACAACCTTATAAGCAAAACACTTGTCTTGAAGCTCCATTTCATTGACAGAAGTGAAAAATAGCTTAAGAATTTTACTTGAAAGCTTGGAAGTTGATCAAAAATAAATGTAGAATTTATTAATATTATTCTTGTCACCTTCTTCTTGCCATCATATGGTTTTCTTTAATCTTTTGATAAAATGAATTAAGAGATTTTCTATCAGTGAACTATCCTTGCATTCTCTGGATGAGCACTGCTTGATTGTAATCTAAGACACTGAATTTGGCTTGATAGTCTGTTTAAGATTTTTGCATTTATGCTCATAAGTGGATTTTTATCTATAATTTTGTATCTTGTGCTTTTTTTGGTATCAGTTTCATTTTAGACTTTTAAAATGAGTTGGGTAACTTCTAATCTTTCTGTGCTCTGATATATATATGAAATGGGAAATAACCTGTTACTTGAATTTTTTTTTTTTTTTTTTTTTGGTTAAAACTCTATTGTAAAATCTTCCGGAGTAGGTGCCATTTTAAACATACGTTTCACTATGGATTTATCTTCTTTTTTTCCTTCTTTATTTTTAGAGACAGGGTCTTGCTCTGTCACCCAGCCTGGAATACAGTGGTGTGATTATAAGTCATTGCAGCCTTCTCTGCCTCAGCCTCCCCAATAGCTGGGACTACAGGTGTGCACCACTGTGCCCAGCTAGTTTAAAATTTTTTTTTATGGAGATGAGGTCTCACGACGTTGCCCAGGCTGATTTTAAACTCCTGCCCTCAAGGAATCCTTCTGCCTCAGCCTCCCAGGGCATTGGGATTACAGACATGAGCCACTGCACCCAGCCTGGTTTATTGTTTTTGATGGTAATTGGTCTATTCTGGTTTTCTCTTCCTGTCATCCTGTCATAAACCAGTTTTTAGTAATGCATATATTCCAAGAAAATTATCCATTTTTCCAGGCTGTAAGTTTTTTGATAGTATAAAAATTGAATCATATAAAATTGAATACAGCAATTTTTTTTGTTTTTGGAATACAGGGTCTCGCTCTGTCATCCAGCCTGGAGCACAGTGGCGAGAACATGGCTCACTATAGCCTCAATCCTCCCAGCTCAAGCAATCCTCCTGCCTCAGCCTCCCAAGTAGCTGGGGACATAGGCACATGTCACCATGCCTGGCTAATTTTTAAATTTTTTATGGAGACAAGGTCTCCCTCTGTGGCCCAGACTGGTCTCGAACTCCTGGGCTCAAGTAATCTGCCCACCTCGGCCTCCCAGAGTGCTGGGATTACAGGTATGAGCCACCATGCCCAGCCAATAGCATTCTTTCATAACTTTTTAATATTCCCTCTATACTTGTATTCAGGCTCAATCTCAGTCTTTATTATTTTTATCTTTTCTCTGATTTTCATTATTATATTCATCAAAGGTTTGTTTATTCATTTGTTCTTTTAGAGTCATCTCTTGGTTTTATTGCTACTTAAAAAACAAAACAACATTAATTTGTCCCTTTTTCTTTCTCATCCCTCCTTTATTTTTCATCTTGGGTTGAAAACTGGTATGTTTTGTATTCTAAATATACTTTTCATTTGCTTTTGAGAATTTCTACAATCATGATAAATACCTCTTATTATCATAGCTTGGAGAATGTTTTTTTAAGATCTCCTGCTAAGGCAATGTGGCTTAGTTCTCAGTATGAAGCATATTTCTCACAAAGGAGTTGTCATACCCCAGTTTTAGATGTGCCATATCAATTTGGATGTTTGGTTATGGGAGTGAACTTTATAATAGCTGTAGGTCACTTCTCCTGACTGGGCGAGTACACAGTATTTTTATTTGGTTTATCATTCTTTTTCTAAATTGAATTATGAATCCATTTCTGGTTTTCTGATCTAAGAAATAGGGTTGTAATCTTCTACTGGCCTAGATAGATTATTCTTTGGTTCCTGTAATCCTTACATATTTTCTTCTTTATTGATAAAGAATAGTGGTTCTCAGACTTTAGTATGCATCAAAATCACATGGAGGGACTATTAAAACAGATCATTAGGCCCTAGCCCCAGAGATTCTGATTCAGTAGGTCTGAGATGAAGCCTGAGATTTTGTATTTCTATTAAGTTTCTAGGTGATGCTGATAACTCTAGTCCAGAAGCCATTTGAGAATTACTGATCCAGACAGTTTTACTGATTGATTGATTGAGACACAGAGTTAATGTTCTTGTTGCCCAGGCCGGAGTGCAATGGCGAGATCTCGGCTCACTGCAACCTCTGCCTCCCGGGTTCAAGAGATTCTCCTGCCTCAGCCTCCTGAGTAGCTGGGACTGCAGGCACCTGCCACCATGCCTAGCTAGTTTTTTCTATTTTTAGTAGAGACAGGTTTTCACCATATTGGCCTGGCTGGTCTCGAACTCGACCTCAGGTGATCCACCCACTTCAGCCTCCCAGAGTGCTGAGATTACAGGCATGAGGCACCATGCCCAGCCAGTTTTATTTTTTAAATAAAATACCATCCGTTTTATTCAGTTCGGAATTCCTTCTTAAAATTTACATATTCATTGGTGCTACATCTAGATATAATGGTTCTATTCAAGATATTTTAAAATTGTTATTAGAAGTACTATTCAACCTAGAAATCTCATTTTTATTTACCTGAAGGAATATAAATTGTCCTACCACAAAGATACATATATGCATATGTTCATTGCAGCACTCCTCACGGTAGCAAATACATGGAATTAACCCTAAATGTGCATCAACAGTAGACTGGATAAAGAAAATGTGATATATATATATATGCCATGGAGCACTATGCAGCCATTAAAAAGAATGAGATCATGTTTTTTGCACTGCAACGTGAATGGAGCTTAAGGCCATAATCCTAAGCAAACTAATGGCAGGAATAGAAAACCAAATACCACATGATCTCATTTATAAGTGGGAGCTAAACATTGAGTACACATGGGCATGAAGGAAACAGCAGTCACTGGAACTTACTTGAGGGTGGAGGGTGGGAGGAGGGAGAGGATCAAAAAACTGCCTATCAGGTTACTATACTTATTAACCTGGGTAATGAAATAATCTTTACGCCAAACCCCAGTGACATGCAATTTACTTGTATAACAAACCTGCGCATGTACCCCTGAACATAAAATATCAAAAAATAAATATAAATAATGTTATTAAATAAGAGTAGGGAAATATGAAACAGGTTAGAAAAGTGTACTTGTTGAAGCTGGGTCTTGAGTATATTGAATACAGTGATACGTAGTACCGTCTCTATTTTTGTGTAAGTTTGAAATTTTCCTTAGGGGTGTCTATACTATATTGCTCAGCTAATATTGATATAACTTTACTCTATTTGACTTTTTAATAGAGTAAAGACAAGATTGCATCCTACAGCAAAACTCCAAAAATTGACCGAAGTGATGTGAGCAAGGAGATGAAAGAGAAATCATCCATGAAACGTAAACTTCCTTTTACCATTAGCCCATCAAGAAATGAAGAACGAGATTCAGATACAGGTAGAATAATTTGCTGTTCTCTGGTGAAATCGTATTCTTTAACTGTGATTTTTGTCTCTCATACACCACTCCTCTTGACACCCATTTATAGAGAAATGTTTGTATTTCACTATTTCAGATTTATCATTTTGAGGCAGAAATTCATCTATCATGCTAAGTGTGATTTCTAACCAGATAAAAACAATTTTCTTTATTCCTTACTCTTTTAATGTTTATTATGAATTTCTTTATCAAGATACTAATTTTGGGGGGAGCATTCAAATGAATAAAATTTACTCAGTGATAAGAAGGCATTAGGATATGTAGATTTGAGAAAAAGTTGTTGAGTTTAGATTCAGAAATGAATTAGAAACTTGTAAAACTCTCTCTCTCCCCCGCTCCCCGCCTCTTCCCTCACCCCTAACTGCCCAAGTGCTTTTGATTTGTTTCCCAAAACTCTTACATACCAGAAATTGATACTTGAGATCAGCCAGTTCCAATTATTCATAACAGATGAGATTCTTATTATTGCTAGTAAATTACTAGGTTGTGTTTTAGGCCTGAACTAACCAGTTTTTTAAACTGATATAAACTTGAATAGATGTATTTACTGTAGTTTTAGTCATTGCAGGAAATACTAATAATGAACTGTTCTTAAAAATGTCTTAGCTTCATTCAGACAAAATATTCCTTTCTGAGTTTACGTACATAGAATAGATTCTGCTTATATCTTTTTAGTCTTTTTAATTGTCAGTTCGGAAGTGATCTTGACTCTGGAAACTGAAAATACTCAAAAAGATTTTTGAAACACCCTGTGCTAACATAGCTTTAGAAAATCATGTCATACACACTTTTCGTAGCCAGGTCTCCTTTTGTGTATTTTGCCGTCGCTGTTGTGTGAATTAGAAATTGTTCTTAAACACTCATGACATTTTTAAATTTTGAAGATTGCTCTTTCTTGTAGTGATTAGGAAATCATATTTGCTTTTTCATTTTAAGCTACACTGGTTTCTTTGAGAGATTCAGAATCTTTTTTTTCTTCCCCTGAAGCATCCTAAGCGATATTCTCAAGCTATTACTAAGTCACTTAGCTGAGAAGAAGGTACTTATGTGCCTTTGGATAGCTATTTAAGATCTAACTCTTCTCACATAGTCTTGTTAAAAGTTTCTTTGGTAGTCATTTTTAAATTACTTACATTACTCGCGTTTTGTTTTCCAAAATTTCTGACAGTTGTTTGAAAAGGGGATTTTGATAAATTAAAAGAATATTAATGTTTTTAAGGAATAAAGTTTCAAGATAATAATCTTTTCATGAAAGCTTTTGTCATTAGATCAGATGGATTATTTTTCTTTTATTTAGAATAAAATTAAGGAGAAAATGTTACTTAGGAAGACACAAAATTTCAGCATTGAATAAATGTAACCTAATTCGTATTTCTAAAATTGAGTTATATACATTTTTCCCCATTACATTTTTTCTACTATTGAACTTGTTGGGATATTGCAACTCTCTGTAAGACTGTTTTATAACACTTATTCTTCCATTTGAAAAGTTATATGTTGTCACCAAACAAAATTTTGGTAGATTTGAAACACAATTGACCCTTCTTCCCCCACGCACACAAATTGTGTATCTTTTGACTCTCCAAGTACTTAACTACTAATAGCCTGCTGTTGACCAAAGCCTTACCAATAACATAAACAGTCAAATAACACATCTTTTGTGTGTTATGTTATTTTTTTCTTTTCTTTTTTTTTTTTTTTTTTCCAGACAGAGTCTTGCTCTGTCGTCCAGGCTGGAGTGCAGTGGCTTACTGCAGCTTACTGCAACCTCCACCTCCTGGGTTAAGGCGATTCTCCTGCTTCAGCCTTCTGAGTAGCTGGTATTACAGGCACCTGCCACCATGCCTGGCTAATTATTTTGTATTTTTAGTAGAGACGGGGTTTCACTGTGTTGGCCAGGCTGGTTTTGAACTCCTGACCTCAAGTGATCCGCCTGCCTTGGCCTCCCAAAGTGCTATCTCTACAGGCCTGGCCTGTTTTTTCTTTACTAAGCCTTACCTGAGTTGATATATGTTATTATATACTCTACTTTTTGAAAGTAGCTAGAGAAAAAAAATGTTACTTAAGAAAATCATAAAGAGGAGAAAATATATTTACTGTTCATTAAATGGAAGTGGATCATTTAAAGGTCTTCATCCTCATCGTCTTCACATTGAGTAGACTGAGGAAGAGAAGGAGTTGATCTTGCTGTCTCAGGAATGCAGAGAGGCAGAAGAAAATTCCTGTGTAAGTGGATCTATGCAGTTCAAAATCAGGTTGTTCAAGGTCAAGTGTATTTATATTTTTGGTAGACTTTATAAATTTTAGTAAGTAATAGATGAAGTATTTGGTTTTACATATCACACACAATGAAAACATTAAGGAGAACTTCCTTAATGTTTGAAAACACTAAGTGATAAGGAAGCATTAGTATATGTAGAAAAGGCATTTACAATTCGAATATCTTTATATAATTTTTAAAAATAAAGTAGAATTTAGTGCCATTAAGTGATATTTCCCATATGAAAGATAAATATAGCATTAGACTTTATATTTGACATTGACCTTTTTTATGTAGTATGCTATATTTTAAACTATTACCTGAAACTGAAGATAAAGATACAGAAGGGAGAAATATTTACAGCATATATCAAAACCCTTAATATATGTATTTAAAGATCTCAAGTGTGGAAAAAAAAACCTCAAATATGGGAAAATGGACCAAAAAATACAAGCAGGTAGTTGAGAACAACAATTGTAGTTGGCAAAGAAATACATGAAAAAATACATCAATAATAATCAAAGAAATACAATTTATGATGAATGACAAAATTGTTTTTGGTCTGAATCACCCAGTGGTTATGGGTTGGATATAGGAATTTACTTTAGTGGGTCTAAATTATAGAAATACTTTGTTGAAGGTAAATAGGACAGTGTATATAAAAAATCATTTCTTAACATTTGGCTAATTTTTTTCTTTTGGCACTTATTCTAATAATAACTATTAGTATTTTGAGACAAGTCTCACTCTTTGTCACACAGGCTGGAGAGCATTGGTGCCATCTCGGCTTACTGCAACCTCTGCCTCATGGGTTCAAGCAGTTCTCCTGCCTCAGCCTCCTGAGTAGCTGGGATTACAGGCCTCTGCCATGACACCTGGCTAATTTTTATATTTTTAGTAGAGACGGAATTTTGCCGTATTGGCCAGGCTGTTAACTCTTGACCTCAAGTGATCCACCTGCCTCAGCCTGCTGAAGTGCTGGGATTACAAGAGTGAGGCACCATGCCTGACCTCTAATAAATAATTATCAACGAAAGTAAACATTAAATATCTCTAAGGATGTTTATTTCAGCTTTCTTTATAATAGCAAAAAAATCAGGAAAATTGTGTTGACTTATACAGGATTTGTGAAATTATGATAAATTCAATGAGGAAATATGATTTTGCTCTTAAAAATAATGTAGTAAGACTGGGCATGGTGGCTCACTCCTGTAATCCTAGCACTTCAGCAGGTGGATCACTTGAGGCCAGGAGTTTGAGACCAGCCTGGCCAATAGAGTGAGACCCTGTATCTACAAAAAAATTTAAAAATTAGCCAGGCTTGGTGGTGTGCACCTGTAATCCCAGCTACTCAGGATGCTGACACATGGTATTGCTTGGCCTGGTAGGTCGATGCTGCAGTGAGCTGTGATCATGCCACTGTACTCCAGCTGTAGGATAATACATAATATAGAAAAATGATCTTGATATTGGAAGTAAAAAAATTAGATTATGAAACAGTATATGCTGTTTGCATTAAAGTTGTAATTTGTATATTTACATTTATTGTGTATATATGTGCACACATGTAGATTAACACGCATATGAGATGTATATTAACACTCATGGAAAGATTAAGACTGTCTAAATATAAGACTTTTTTCACTAATTTAGGAACTAAACTTTTAGATGTATTTTGGGTACAGAACAAAACGTAAATGTTAGAAACCTTGACTTAAGGAAATAATAGAACAAGAAGTAGAGAATAAGGAGAAAGCATATCATCTTATCTCTTGTAAGCAAGGGATTAATTGATATTATCCAAACTATAGAGTTTCTTAAAATGATTTCATAAACTTTTTAATGTTCCAGTATTTAAAATTCTTTTATGTTTTTGTTTCTATTTTATAGTATACAGTATCTTTTATAAAGAAGCAATGCCTTTAGTTTTTTTTATGTTGGATTAAAATAAAATTAATCTTTAAGCCTTTTATTTCAAAACAGGATTTGTATGTTATTTTCTTGTTCTGACATAAATGTATTACTGTCTCTGCTAGTTCCTTTCGTTAAATTTAGAGGGATGCTGGGAGTGGTGCTTGCCAGAGGTTAACATTTTATTTCTTGGATGTGGGATATTTATTACTTTCTTCTTGGTCCTTTTTGTATGGCTTGAATTCTTGAAATAAAGGACATATGTTACTTTTATAAAGTCACTACTTTTTAATAAAAAGAAGTATTCATAATATTATCCAAGGAAAGCTCACTGGCACCCGAAATAAGCAATAATGCTACCTGCTGAATGAGAGGTTCTTCGTCTTCATTTTGAGAAATACCATAGTGTTTCTTAAACTTTCTAAATTCTCAATTATTTAATACTAATTTGTTTTTAAAAGAAACTTTCTAGAAAAGTAAGTGCTTGGCTAGACAGAAAAAAATTGGGGAATGAATTACAATTTAATTTGAAATCAGGCCAGTGGGTTCTTGTAGCTCTGTCATAGTACTATATGCATTCTTAATTAATTTACTTCAGCAAATCACTAAATTATTGTCTTAACTCTGTCAAAGAATTCCCATAAATTTTGTCCTGTGGAATATTAAGCCAATACATACAATGACCCATTGAACCTATGGAAGCAAAAAGCAACTGCTTATCTAGACCTTTCTTAAACCTGTATCAGCTTGCTTTATCATTAATTTTTTTTTTCATTCTCTCCTACTCTAGAATTGTGACAGGATAAATTTTATAGCTGTAACAGAGGTAAATCGTGGCATTGTTTGTTATTGAAGATTTTGGAATCTGACTAGTGTTATCCCTCAGTCCCTACTAGGACTGGCTGAGTAATTTGACTTCTTTGTAAGTTCCCAGCTTCCTTATCTGTAAAAGTACATATAATAGTATCAATTTCAGAGAATTGTGACCTTCAAGTGACATAGCATGTGACTTTAGCTTGTAAAACTAAACATAACCAAAACTAACACCGGTTTAAATACATAGGAATTTTATAATTTAATGTAGTAAGAAGGCCCAGCATAGGCAGTACAGGGTTTAGTATAGCAGTTCAATAATGCCGTCAGGCACTGACCTCTTGTGATCTTAATGTTCTGCCACCCTTAGCTCATACTTGGGCTTTGTCCTTAAGCATTTTTCCTTATAATCGCAAGATTATTGCTTTTTCCTGGATAGAAAGTAGGAGGAAAAAAGACCAAGAACTAAAGTGTCTTTTTCCTAGTGAGATGTGACCTTTTTGTTTCTGCATCTGATTGGTTAGGCTATTCTAGTTGCAAGGGAGTCTGAAAAATCAAATACTTTTGGCCAGGCATGTTGTTACTCTGATCAAAATTGAGGTATTCCTGGTAAGAAGAGGATAATGAATATTGTGTAGGTATCTTATAATATCTACCATCATATGTAAAGCGTAATCAATAACTGAAAACTTTTGTTATCTTTAATAATTATTGAAGTTTCTACCTAAGTGAACTTTATTCTTGCATTATTAGTCACAAAATCATACTTAATTTCTTTCCTAGTCTTGTGGTGTCCGAGGGAAAGCCAGAGTCTCTTAATGTTAAAATGTTAAACAGCTGTCTTGAAGCTACATGTGAGAGTCTCTTCTTGGCCATCAAACTAAATTTACAATTATTTTGTTACGAATAATGCTATCAGGAACATCTTTGCAGATTGTGATTTTTGTCATACCTTGAATTATTTCTTTATTCATTCCCGGGAGTAGAGTTGCAGTGTTAAAAGGGTTAAATATTTTTATGATTCTTCATGTTTCTCCAATAGCCTTCAGCAGTATATGAGTGTTCTTTAACCTCAAATAGCATTGGGGGAACATGTTTTTCTTTAGGTTGAGAAATCTTAAGTTCTATAGAGATAAACCAGTAGTCCTTTGTCATTTTAGTTTGCATGTTTAATCAGAAAGATTGACTGACTGTCACCTTTTTTCTTTGAATAATTGTTTCCTCTTAGCATTATTAGTAAGCAAATAGTTTACTAATTTTTTTTAGCTTTTTTTTTTTTTTTTTTTTGGATAAAGAATGTCACTCTTTCACCCAGACTGAAGTGGTGGTGCGGTCGTGGCTCACTGCAACCTCTGCCTCCCAGGTTCAAGCAGTTCTCTGTCTCAGCCTCCTGAGTAGCTGAGATTACAGGCATGCACCACCACACCCAGCTAATTTTTGTATTTTTAGTAGAGATGGGGTTTCACCATATTGGCCAAGCTGGTCTCAAACTCTTGACCTCAACTGATGCTCCTACCTCAGCCTCCTAAACTGCTGAGATTACAGGCATGAGCCACCACACCTGGCATTTTTGGCATTTTTAAAAGATAATGTGTTATGAGAAAATTCAGAGAACACAGTATGATGTATTCTCAAAGTCTATGGTGGCGGTTGTAGAATATGTTGGAATTTTATTAACTAAATCTCCCCAAGCCAACCTTAGTTCTATTTTCCTAAGACTTTAGATGCCATGTAAGGGTTTACCGTATTTAGTGTGACTTAATCAAATTTGGAGAGAGAGGCTTCTTTTAAAAAGAAAACAGAAAGATATAATTTTTCTGGGAACTATATTAAAATAGATAAAATCAGTGCTTTGCTTAATAAGAATAACCACCTTTGGTGATTTTTCATGGCAGTTATTCATGATAGATTTGCCTCTGCTCCCTTCCTGATAATTTATTGTAAAAGTTTCAGACATACAGTACAGACTTGTAAAATTATTTTTTGATATTTTTCTCTGATTCTCTTGCAACCCAAGTAAAATATTAACTTAAAAAGATTGGTTTTAAAACACAAGTATCACTTGTTTTGCCTCGCTACAAAGAACATATGTGGGAGAGAATGGCTCTGCTTAGCACTCAGTGTTTTACATGAATCTCATAAATAGTGGTAATCTCATACAGCCTTGTCTCAGTACAGCATAAAAGGAAGTAGTTGAGGAAGGGGACAGGGATATGTTAATAGAAGCTTTAATTTTCCAGTTCCTGAGTTAAAGCTTTATAGACTATTCAAATGCCCCCAATATAAACTACTTACTTGAGTAAAAGCCAAAGAGCGTGTAGGGTCAGTGTGGTTGCTTACATCCGAAGGAAGGTTTGGATGAGCTGTTAAACTACCTTAATGAATATAATTGAAAGGTTAGTTTATTCACTGTGCTTTAATCTATTAAAATAATATCTGCCTTCAATAATTCGTTTAATCCAGTTGGCACAATTTAATGGTTGCTGGTTTGCTTTGCAATCTATGGATATTATTTTAAATTTTTTGCTTGTCTTTAAATGTCAAATATTGTTTTTCATGAAATTTTTTGTAGTTGCTAACTTAATGTATTCCGTTTTAAAATATGTGTTCATTAAAAGTCTTACCATTCAGCCCATTTACTTTAGAGTTGGTCTAAATGTTATTGATGATTCCTCTTTCAGTTGAGTAAACCTCATCACTAAACTTAGGCTTACTGTAAAATTTTCAAATACTGTGTTTAAGGGTTACTTGTTCTCTAAGTTGTTTGTTTGTTTTTTTTTTTTTTTGAACGCTTGGTTATTTATACGTAATTGAAATTATGAATACTGTGTAACAGTGATCCTGGAAAAAAGTTTGTCAATTGAGGATATGAATATCACAATAATATTGTGAGTTGAAATGGCATTTATAAATCAAAATATATTTATAAGTAAAAATATCTGCTCTGGCCATATTGTCAAGGTCAGTTCTCCATATTCATATTTCTCTGTCATGAGTTGTTAGGCAGAATTCCCGAGTCTGTTTGTTTGTTTTTTTTTTTTTTTGAGGTAGAGTCTCACTCTCACCCAGGCTGGAGTGCAGTGACACAGTCTCAGCTCACTGCATCCTCCACCTCCTGGGTTCAAGTGATTCTTCTGCCTCAGCCTCCTGAGTAGCTGGGATTACAGGCGTGCACCACCACACCTGGCTAATTTTTGTATTTTTACTAGAGACGGGGTTTCACCATGTTGGCCAGGCTGATCTTGAACTCCTGACCTCAGATAATCCACCTGCCTCGTCCTCCCAAAGTGCTGGAATTACAGGCTTCAGCCACTGCGCCCACCCAGAATTCCATATTCTTCACTGATAAACTTTGTTTTGATTTAGGTTACTTTCTTTCTAGGTGGTTTTCAGTAGTAAGCACTGTAGTAATGTATATCATTTGAAGTGTATACAATTTTTAGAAAGGCCTGTGGTCTAGGATAATAGTGCAGTCTACCGTGTTTTACTGTCTCCGGAGTAGTTTTGTCACTCATAGAACAGAAAGCTTGATTCAGGTTTCTAAAGACAAGTTCTAAACAGAAAACTAATGATAGAGTACTGCCTCTTTTACTGTTACTCAGAGACTGAAAAAATACATAGCCTCAAAAGAGATAGTATATTTTAATACATAGCATCAGTCATACCTGTTGTTGAAACTGCATGGTTGAATTTCCCAACTTTAAGATATTTTTGTTGAAGAATTTGAAATGTTAGGTGTTGACCAAACCTGTGTTTTAAATATACTTTTGGCTTTACTTTAAAAATAGTCTTTTGGAAAAACAATGATAGCTTATTAACTAATTCGTAGTCTTTTGAAAAATGTTGGTTTGTTGAATTCTGCATTTCCCTCCGTGTGCTTTTTTCTCTTCTCCTGTCTCTTCTCATTCTGTAGATTCAGATCCAGGACATACAAGTGAAAATTGGGGGGAGAGACTTATATCTTCTTACAGGACATACTCAGGTAATTAGATTATCAGGTGCTCCTGTTTAGCCAGTGGTTTCTGTCACATTTACAATTAATTATTGTGTTACAAGTAACTTATTTTCAAGCCAGTATATAGATATCTTTGGTTAAATAAATGAACTACATTGGTGACACCACATTTTCCCATTTTTGTTCCAAGGTACTCAGTGTATCATATCCAACACAAGCTATGTGTGAACCTTGTAGCAGGACCACCATATACCTGCATTCCAATTTTTTATAGCATGATGTGGGGAACACTGTTCATGTAGAAAACAATGTGAAAGTCAACCCCTGGTGTTGCATAGTGCAGTGACTCCTGTGGGAAGATACCCAAGCATTTTGTGTATACCCATCACAAGGTATACCAAGTATACTGATTTCAACAGACAGTGTCATCTTACCCTTCAGTCATGTGATGTTTTTTAAAAAACACATTTAATAAAATTTTTTTTCTATTGAACTCATTAGTCTTTGTTGACTTTGTTGCTTAGGTTAAATTTAACTGTAAGTGAATTAAAATACCAGGTCACCTAGAGAAATGCTGTTACAACTAACTGTATTGCAACCTCTCTATTGAGCTGTGATACCTGTTGTTATATGTTACATTGCTCCAGATAGAATACAAGAGAATATACAAGTACTGTGTCCTCTTAAAAAATAAGTGTGTTCTCTAGTATGTGAAAGCTAATTAAATGTTTTTTGTCTTTTTAAAAATTGGCTAACATTGTTATCTCTGAACTTAAGTAAAAATGTGAATATTGTTTAGCCCCTGGGTGTCTTTAAGTGTCTAGTTTTCAGCATATGACATTTAGCTATAAAAACTAAAGTAAACCTGCTTTTAATATACTTTTTATTTATTTTATTCATTTGTGGGGTTGGGTGGGGCAGTGGAAGAACCAAATAATTATTCTTAAAATTATCCTGAAAGTTTTAATTGAGCTGATACAGTGCCAGTTACCAAAATTGAGGGGGGCGGGGCATATTTACAGTTAGTTACTGTGGATTAGGCATGCTCTGCTCTGCTCTCTTCTCGTCTCTTCTTTTCTCTTCTGTTTTTTTTTTGTTTGTTTGTTTGTTTTGAGATGGAGTCTGGCACCATTGCCCGGGCTGGAGTGCAAGGGCGCGATCTAGGCTCACTGCAACCTCCGTCTTCCAGGTTCATGCAATTCTCCTGCCTCAGCCTCCCAAGTAGCCGGGATTACAGGCTCACAGCACCACCCCCAGCTAATTTTTTGTATTTTTTTTTTTTTTTTTTTTTTAGTAGAGACATGGTTTCACTATGTTGACCAGACTGGTCTCAAACTCCTGACCTCATAATCTGCCTAGGCATGCTTTTTTAAAAGGTGACTTCTAAGCACCAAAGTGCCCCTGAAAGAGCTGTATGTGTATGAAGCCATCCATAATCTGAGTATCATTGCTGGAAATCAAAAGATGCAGACATTTAATTAGAGATTCATGTAGGTATTTTAGAACCAGAGAGTAATGGCAGTTTTTTTTTTTCCCAGAATTGAAGTATATACATTGCAAACATGATTGATTTAATTATGTTAATCTATATTTGAGTTGTGACTCCATTGTTTCTTATAGTGACTGCTTTGTAAGAAGATGTTGTATTCTTTAATTTTTGAGACACTAATAGGTTTATGAACCAAGTTCCCTAAGAAAAACAATTTTGTCTCTTCTCCTTAATAAGTACTTTAGACTTATTTGGGATGTGACAATGTTGAGCTTTCTATGTATTCTGACAAGACCTGAAAAGAAAGCATAATTTTCAGCATTATAAAACTGGAACATCTTTGTGTATCTGAAGGTCTCTAACCTTTGAAAGAATGTTGGAGTGTTGAAAAGTCCATTTCTCTGTTTTGAATAGTCTTAAATGAATCTCTTGGCATTTTTTTTTTTTTTTTTTTTTTTTGAGATGGACTCTTGCTCTGTCACCAGGCTGGAGTGCAGTGGCACGATCTCAGCTCACTACAACCTCTGCCTCCTGGATTCAAGTGGTTCTGCTTCCTCAGCCTCCCGAGTAGCTCGGACTACAGTCATGCGCCACCACACCCAGCTAATTTTTGTGTTTTTAGTAGAGACAGAGTTTTACCATGTTGGCCAGAATGGTCTGGATCTCTTGACCTTGTGATCCGCCCAACTCAGCCTCGGCCTCCCAAAGTGTTGACATTACAAGGCATGAGCCACCATGCCCAGCCACTCTCTTGTGTATTTTCTTAAAAATCTCTAGGCTGTCTGAATGGATCTTAAGTTTATATTTGACTGTGCTAACTGAGCACATTTGTCGGTATATCTACATTTAAACTTCAAAGTTCTTGCCAATTTTTAGGGCAAATAAGTAGATTTTTTAGGTACTGAATCTTGAGAAGTAGCTAACTGTTTTTTTAAAGTATTATTTAATCACCTTCCTGACGAGAAGTAGCTAACTCTTTATCAAATATATAGTATATTATCATCTTTTACTTATGATGGGTCAGAGGAAGCAAATTCTTTACAGGACAAATCCCAGGTAGTCTTGTTGACTGCTTTAAAATTGAAAACACATGCTTTGGGACATACTAGTCTAACACAGTTTTGACAAACAGCATGGTTGTCTCTATACTAGCTGCCTTATACCAGCTGCTATTTACTTAATTTCCTATCTCATGCAGAATATAAACTCAGACATATGACTATAGCACCTCAAAGAAAGTAGAGTTTATATTGGATGCTGGCATCTGATTCAGATTTTTGCTTTAAATATTATGGAATATATCCAATTTGTTTATTTCTTTCCAAAATAATTACATCTTTGAATATTTGGCACCATGGAATTCTAATGATGCATTTATAAGTATCTTTTTACTGTAGCCTGGGTAGATATTACTTTATCACATTAGAGTGGCTTTTTAAAAACCTTGTGTTAAAATGCAGTCAAAACAAAAAAGGCAATTGTTTTGCAAAAAAAAATGCAAAATTTTCCCCAATATTTAGACAATATTTTGAGGAGAGATGCTAAGTATTTTTTGTTTCCTCTGCTTACTAGATTTTATTTCCTATCTTTGAAACATCTTTTCTATTTTCTATAAAATTTTCATAATGTTAAACATTAATTTTAGAAGAGAAATACATTCATTATAAAGATTTGTTATTCAAATAGAAAACCATTAAAACAACAGCAATTGTGGTTCCTTATTAAATACCAGAGAACCAAGATACACGGAAAATTAAGAGAAAGACTCCATATATGCTTCAGGAAAAAATTGGCCTCTCCAAAGACCTGTTTAGGGCTTTATAACATAGCGTAAGTTAGGAGAATAACTGCTGAGATTGGATTTATACTAAATTGGATCATTAATGATAATGAAATAAGAAATATGAAAACAAAAGATTATACTGGAAAAAATACAGTTGATTTAAATAAGTCTTGAAATTTTGTTTTTATGCAAAATCAAATATACAAGAAAATGGACTTTTTAGGAAATACTTAATTTCTGAAAGATTTGTGGGCAGCAGAGTTTTTAAATATTAGGACCTCTGATTTTTCTCAGCTGTAAAGGTGACAGTTTATCCTAATTAAGTGGCACACTGGAAGAATTATTACTTTAATTTCTTTTGCCTGCAAA
Organism: Cacajao melanocephalus; assembly: GCA_963573385.1. Lineage (NCBI taxonomy): Eukaryota > Metazoa > Chordata > Mammalia > Primates > Pitheciidae > Cacajao > Cacajao melanocephalus. Next base: position 75,888 of record CAUYLG010071743.1, on the reverse strand, counting down.
TATCAGGTTTTAAGTAGTTTCTTTACACTTGGTAGATTAATACATCCTTATCTTTTAGAGTATTTTAGCTGCTGTTCTTTTCTGCTTGAAAAAAGACACTGTTTTGACAACTAAGCCTTCCCTTTTCCCATTTTTGCTATTTTTAAATATTATTTATGTTTGCAGCTCCTTGTTGCAGGTACCCTCAAACCTGGATCAGTAAATTCCAGATATTTGTGTAGGGTTTCCCAAGAAATAGATGCCCGTACAGGTAATAGCCAGATCTCTGCATTTCGTTGCACAGAGCACCTGCATTAACTCCCAAAGAAGTCTTACAGAAAAGACAAACATCTCTCTCTCTTACTTACAAAATTCAGTTCAGTCTGAATTTTCTGACCCTTAATGGGGAATGCAGGCTGCGTTGCTAATGAGTTTCCCAAATAGTTCAGTCTGAGAGCTAACTTTATGATGGATCAGATCCCTTTGAGAAAGTCCTTGAAATTTTTTGGATCTTTGCAATCAATATATGTTAACCCATAGCCACACAGAATCTATAATTTGCTCATTCTTAACTTTGATTAATGTCATTTCATGTTCAGTTATCCTATGACTGGAATAAAATGATTTGGCAATTTTTTTCAATAGTTATTCTGTGTGATGAGACGTCCTAAATATTTACCTTGTTGGAAGATTGTTTGAATCATTGCTGAAATTAATTTGAAGGAGCATTGCTATTTAGGCTTATCAGCAATTACGAATAAAATTATAGTGAATAAAAGAGGTTTCAGAGATGTAATAGGAATGTCTGCAGTGTTATCAAGGAATTAAATTTTACTAAACTTATTAAGGTAAAATTTTACTAGTAATAAATTTCCAAGTATTACTAATTTTTTGGAAACAATAGAATTAAGAATATATTGTTTTCAAAGCCGTCAGGAAGAAAATTGTTTATGTAATATAAAAACCATTGTGCTTTTGTCTGGCTATTACTAGTTCATATATCGTACACGTTTCTCATACATATGTATAGCATCTATCAAAAAAATCATCTTACATTTGCTTTTTAATACTTGGATTTGTTTCAAATTCTTACATATTTATTAATAATTTCAGAGAAAGAAGGTCCAGAAAAGAAGAAAACAAAAAAAGAAGCTGGAAATAAGAAATCCACACCAGTCAGCATTCTTTTTGGTTATCCACTCTCTGAGCGAAAACAGATGGCACTTCTTATGCAGATGACGGCAAGAGACAACAGTCCAGGTGATACCTACCATCATTGAGTTCATGTTATCCTTGGTTTTCCTCAGGCAACTGTAGCCTTGTCTTAACAATTATTTTAACTACTTTTAATTTTTGTTATTTCTTGAATTTAGTCAGAATTACTTATAAATTAGTGGTAATTTTATGATTTTGTTTGTGTGACAGTTTATCATTTGTGTCCTCTGCTAAAGTAGAAGCTATACAAGAGTAGGCTCTACACTGTGCATAATCTATATTTTATTAAGATCTAAATTCTTTTATAAGGAAAAATGTCAGCAGTATGTTTATCTTATATTTCATGTCACACTTCCAATTAAGGTATTGTGCCACATGTATGTGTGTTTATATATATGCTGTGTGTATATATATATATATATATATGTGCTGTGTGCTCCAAAAATAATTGATGATGACTTACTAGCAGGACAAAAACAAAAAGGGAACAAACCAAACAATGTGCTAATTTATAAAAGGTCGCTAAAAAGGTAGATAAAATCCAGACAACTGGCCTGAGATGGTTATTACTAGTCACATTGAACTTACCTATGCATGCTGGCAGCTAAAAGTACAAAAGAAAAATTTTGAGTTACATAGTTCTCATTGACTGATTCAGGAAAGTAAATCACTTTTGTCTAGAGAAAATTTCTTTTGGCCCTGAATTCAAAGGAATTTTATAAGACACTGGGTTACATAATAGACCATGTTGAAATGCATTGAAAAAGATAATTTTTTCAGTGAGTTTTTTCCTGTATTGCCTCTTTAAAAAAAAAATGGGACAACATAGTTAAATTCCTAAGAGTTTCTAAGTATCATAATTTCAAAGCCTGAGTGTATCTAGTATTTATCACTGCTAAAAAACATTTTAGGGCTTCCTGCTTTTAATAGAGTATGTTGTGGTTACTCCTACGTTTTCCACCTCCAACTTGGGACTGTCTGTGGCCAAATTAAAGATATTTTACCATGTAAAAACTTTGTTTCTGTGAAGTTTTGACTTTGAGTCTGATTTAATAGTTAAATGGAGAGACATTTTTTAAAACTGATTTTTTAAAATAACATGAACCTTTATCTTTCTTAAAAATAAAAGTTTAATATGACAGACAAAAAAAAAATCTTTCATCTCCAATGACCTCCCTTCAAGAGTTGACCACTATTAACAGTTTCTTATCTATATTTCTGGGGCTTTTCTAGGCATAAATATACAAATATGTATCTTTTGTTTGGGTTTTTTTTTTTTGTTTTTAGTATAAATAGGAGTATACTATAATACTATTCTGCAGTTGGCACTTTTAAGGGTGATTCTTAGTCAGCTGTCTGTATTAATATGTATAGAATTAGAATGGAAAGCTTTTTAAATATCAAGCTGTTTGCCATCATGTAGATATACTTGGAGTTTATGATTGTTTTATCCATTAGATAAGTCTTCAGATTTTAAGAAATTCAGCAAGCAAATTCTCTTGACAAATAATATGATTAAGGATTATATTAAAATTTACTCATTCAACAAGTATTTATTGAATACCGTTGTGTGCTTAGAAGTCTTCTAAGCAGTGATGAATAGGATAGATAAGGCCCTTCTCTTAGGTAGTGTAAGTTTCTAGAAAAACTTCAGTAGGAAACTATTACTGAGACAATATACTTTAAAATCCAAAAGTTAGGGCTGGGCGTGGTGGCTCACACCTGTAATCTGAGTACTTTGGGAGGCCAAGGCAGGCGGATCACTTGAGGCAAAGACTTAGAGACCAGCCTGGCCAACATGGTGAAACCCCGTCTCTACTAAAAAATACAAAAATTAGCTGGGCATGGTGGCACGCACCTGTAATCTTAGTCACTCAGGAGGCTGAGGTGGGGGAATTTCTTGAACCCAGGAGGCAGAGGTTGCAGTGAGCTGAGATAGGGCTGCCGTACTCCAGCCTGTGAGACAGAGCAAGACTCTGTCTCAAAAAAAAAAAAAAAAAAAAAAATCCAAAAGGTAAACCTTAAACTTTTTTTTTTTTTTTTTTTTTTTTTTTTTTTTTGAGGAAAGGATGGTATTGCCTTAGAGCTCTAATCATGTTAGGTTTTAAGACTGGTAAAAAGTTAATTTTCACAGATTTCTTTTCTCTTAGAGCAGTTTCTTTTCAATAGCTGTAAATCTTCAGAGTAAACACCGTATATATGTCTTGAATTCTTAATTAAGGATTCAAAGAAACTTTGTAGTTTTGAAATTGGAGAGGAGACCTTTGGCATCATCTAATTTAACTTCCTCATTTTTTTAAATACAGAAACTAGAACAAATATCAAAGTAAAGGAATCAAGGCAAAGCACAGTTTTTAAAGGCCCTTTTCCAGACTGCCCTTATTTTTTGTAGCTCCTCACTTTCATGTACATAGTAAAATCGTTAAGACCTTGATTTGCACATAATATGAGACTAGAACTCCAGTGCTTTGTCTGAGTTGGAGGTGTGGACTACAGTTTCAGTTTCACTTCCTCTAGGTCTTAGAATAATAGCATAACATACCTAGGAGGAATATTTTGTAGTTCATCACATTATTTGTTAAGCAAACATTTTAGGGTACATATTTGATACTTTATCATTTTAAACCAATTTTATGAGTTAACAACGTTTTTTTAAATTGGCTCATAATATTTGATAACCCTAGGGGAAGATCTCCTCTGTGTATTTGGGTCATTAACGTATCATTCAAATCAAGGTTTAGGTTGTTAGAGTGAGAAGGTATTCCTTGTGTTCCAGGAAAATATTTAGCCTAGAACTTCTGCTAACTTCCTTGTTTCTTGCAGATTCCACACCAAGTCATCCATCACAAACAACACCTGCCCAAAAGAAAACTCCCAGTTCTTCATCTCGTCAGAAAGATAAAGTTAATAAAAGAAATGAACGTGGTGAAACTCCCTTACACATGGCCGCTATTCGAGGAGATGTGAAACAAGTTAAAGAATTAATAAGTTTAGGGGCAAATGTGAATGTGAAAGATTTTGCAGGTAAGACTAGTAATTCAAGACCTACTATTCAGGCACTAAAATTTAAACGGATCCTGGTTACAGTTTAATCCACATTCTTTTATCCCTTTTGTTGCTGAAATGAAAGAGTTCTAAAAATATTCTTTATTACAAAACTTTTGGAGAGTGTACATAAAAGCCCTGATCTCTGCTACAATTCCATGTCAATAATTACTCATATTTTTACATACTAAACTTATACTTTAGTTGACATATTACTTATATATAGTTCTTTATCCAAGTTAGGCTTTGTCCTAGATGAAATTGAGTTATATAATGTTTCAAAGTAGTTAATTTGTTCATAAGCATTTTAAAAACATTTATTAACTTGAACCATGAGGACTGTAAGAGTGTGGTGTTGTTACTTTCATTTTCAAGATTCAAATAGCATACCAGTAGATTCTTACTGTAAATAATTCAAACAATAAAAGTATGTAGAGAACAGTACAGAAATTACCTTTAGTTTCACATGCCACAAAACCCTACCCTCCCTCCCACACAGGTTCTTTCTCTTCCATAGAACTATTGTTAACACTTTGGAGGTTACTGTTTCAGTTCATTTTTATTACATATGTATAAAGTAAATATTTACTTACAGGCTTTTTAAAATGAAATTATTCCATTTGTGTCAATCTGTAGTTTTGCAACCTGCCTTAACATCTTACAGATATTTCTATCAGTAAATAAAGGTATGCCTACTTCATTAATTTTTAATAGCTGCATAATATTTTCTAGGATAGTGTTCCATAGGGAACACTGTAGTAAATACCCATAAACACCTTTGTGTATGTTTATGGAAGTATTTCAGTAGAAGTGAAATTGCTAAATTAACAGGGATACATATTTTAAATTTCTGAAATAATATTGCCCCCCTAAAATTCTGTATCAATTCATACTACCATCAAAAGTATATGAAAGAGCCATTTTCGTCATATCTTCACTAAAACTGGATATTATCAACTTTTAATTATTAACAATCTGACAAATGAAAAAATAATCTTAATTTGGATTTTCATATTCAGTAGTTATGGTAAACATTTCTTATGTTTATTATAAATTTATGTGTATTTTATGAATTGCTGGATCCACTCCCTTGCTTATTTTCTTTTGGTTTAGTACTGTTTTTAACCTACAATAGCCTTTATTTAGTCTAGATTTTCTCTATCAAATGTGTAAATATTTTCACAGTCCGTGGCTTATGTTGAATAAATACTCATTACGGTGCTTATTGTGCTAACATTTTCATCTTTTATATATCATATGAATTGAACGTTATGAGTTCTTTGGTATTTTATTTAAGAAGACCTTCTCTTTCTCTATATCATAAAACAAAATTTTCAAATTTTGTTTTTGTTTCGTTTTTACATGTAGCCCTATTATAATATACCTGGAATTTATGTCTTTATTTGGTATGAGTGGAGAAAAGGTGTGATATACCGTATCTACTTTAAAGAATGAGACTTAAAATGCATGGCATTTATTCTAGAGGAAAACCTGACATCATTTATCAGAAACCTAAAAAATACTTCTTTCATCTGACAATTTCACTTCCAAGGATTTATTTTAAATAGTTAATCATGGATGCGCATGGAGACTTAGTTGTAAGGATACTTGTTACAGCATTGTTTCTAATTAAAAACCAGCAATCTGTATCCTTACTAACAGCTCATTGAAGTAAATTATGGTATATTAGTACAATACTATGTTGTAGAAAACTATAATGACACAGGGATTTATTTTCACTTTAATGAGTAGAGGAAGCAGGTTATCTAAGTTTTATAAATATGTGGGAGACAGCTAGTAGATATTATGTTGGGTTCTTCAAATTATTATATCTGGGTGGTGAGATTATGGACTGTGTTTATTTTGTTTGTATTTTTAAGTTACCTAATATTTCTTTTGTGAACATGTAACTTTTTTTATTACAAAAGTAATTAAGATAAGTCTGTTTTAGATAAAATAAGTACTAAGTCCAGAAAATATTTTATCAGCAGAATAAAGCCCTAAGTATCAGGATTTTTGTTTACTGAAAGACACTAATCAAGCTTATTAATATTTTGCCTCTTTAAAATTCTTTTTCATAGTTTAAATGATTATTAATTATATCAAACTTATATTTATTGGAAAGCTTAAGTATTTAATACTTTTGTGTAATAATTTAGCACAGTGGAAATACTGTTGACCCTTGAACTGTGTAGGTCCTCTTATGTGGATTTTTTCAGTTTATATTTTGGACTTTTTTTTTTTTTGAGATTCATAACAATTTGGAAAAACTCATAGATGAACTACATAGCCTAGAAATATTGAAAAACTAGGAAAAAATTAAATATATCATGAGTGCATAAAAGATACCTAGATTCAAGTCTATTCTATCACTTACTCCCATAAAATATACACAAATCTGTTCTAAAAAGTTACAACATAGGTATACAAACATAGGCTATACATGGCACCATTCAGAGTCAGGAGAAATGTAAATAAATGTAAAGATGCAGTATTAAATCATAACTGCACAAAATTTACTGTAGTGGATTTTTTACTCCTGTAATAATCGCATAGCTACCTTCTGTTGCTGTTGTGGTAAGCTCAGATGTTGGAAGTATTTGCCTAAAACACCATGTGACTGACACAAATTATCTCCCATAAGCAGTTCATCTCTCCAGTAAGTTGTGTGCCACAGTGAAATGTGTGATTCTTGCTTGTTTTTCATCATGTTTAGTAGAATACTATAAGCTTTGAATAACACCAAGCAACCCATTTTAAGTGCTACTAGTGATACTGGAAGTGCTCCTAAGGAACAGAAAAGTTATGACATTAAAAGAAAAAATTGAATTGCTTGATAATGTCTATAAATTAAGGTCTGTAGCTTTGGTTTCCTGCCATTTCAAGATAAGTGAATCCAGCATAAGGACCACTGGAAAAAAAGAAGGAAATTTGTAAAGCCATTGCTGCAGCTATGCTAGTGGGTTTGAAAACCTTGCACTTTTTTGCAAAACATTTTTTTGTCTCATGCAGCTTTTATGTGGATGCAGGACTGCTATAAAAAAGGCATACATATGGACTCTAATATGATTCAAGAAAACACAAGGTCATTATACAACAGTTTTAAGGAAGGTGAAGGATCTAAAGCTGGGGAATTTAATGCCAGCAAAGGATGGTTTGGTTTAATAATTTTAGAACAAGATTTGGCTTTAAAAATGTCAAGGTAACAGCAAAAGCAACTTCTGTCCACTGATAGGCAGCAGATGAATTCCCAGATACCATCAAGAAAATCAGTGAGGAGAAAGGATATCTGCCTGAACAGTTTTTTAATGTGGACAAAAGTACCCCTGGGAAAAAGAAAAATCCACAAAGTACATTAATTAGTAAGGAAGAGAAGCAAGCACCAAAATTTAGGGTTGGAAGGGATTGGCTAACTTCGCTGTTTTATGTAAATACAGTTGGGTTTATGATCAGGACTGCCCCCTGAATCCCAAAGGGAAAAGATAAATCCAGCTGCTTGTCTTTTGGTTGTATAACAAGAAGGCCTGGACAGTGAGAACTCTTTTCTGGATTCATGTCATCAGTTTCTTCCTGAAGTCAGGAAGTACTTTGCCAGGAAGGAGGCTATCTTTTAGTGTCTTCTGGCCACTGAGAACCCTGTGAATTCAACACCAAAGGCATTGAAGTGCTGTACAAACACGCAGTTTCTAAACCAGCCTCTAGTTAGAGGATCATAAGGAACTTTTAAGGCTCCTTACACAGGTACTCCAGGGAAAGAATCGTCACTGCTATAGAAGATAACTCCGATAGAACGTCATGAAAGTCTGGAAAGAAGACACCGTTGAAGATGTCATCATTGTTAAAAAGCTGTGAAAGCTGTCTCCTGGAGAAAACTGTCCATATGTTGTATATGACTTCACAGGATTTTCCACAGAACCAGTCAGAGAAATCATGAAAGAGATTGTGGATATGGCAAAAAAGGTAGTAGGTGAAAAGTTTCAAAATCTGGATATTAGAGAAATTGAAGAGTTAGTAGATACCACATCAGAGGTATTAATAGATTACTTGATGGAGCTGAGTGCTTCAAAAACAGTTTAAGGTGATGAGGAAGAAGACTTAGAAGAAGCCATGCTAGAAAACAGATTGACCTTAGAGGGTTCCAATAATTTAAGGCTACTTTGACTTTTTTTTTTTTAATATGAATCCTTTTATGATCCAGGCGCTGAAACTAGAGCAAACATCAGAAGGAGGATGGTGGCACTGTATTAAAACATTTTTAGATAAATAAAAAAGACAAAAATTACAGTGTATTTTTGTCAAGTTACACCAAGTGTGCCTGCTTCTTCCGTCTTTACTTTTACCTCTTCTCCCTCTGCCACCCCTGAAACAGCAAGACCAACCCCTCTTCTGCCTCCTCCTCAGCCTACTCAACGTGAAGATGATGAAGATGACCTTTTTGACAATCCACTCCTACTTAATGAATAATATTTTTCTTATGATTTTGTTAAATAATTTTTCTCTAGCTTGCTTTATTGTAAGAGTAGAGTATATAATACATATATAAAATATGTGTTAGTCAACTGTTCATGTTACTGGTAAGGCTTCCAGTTAATAGTAGGCTATTAATAGTTAAGTTTTGGGGAGTCAAAAGTTAAATGTGGATTTTTGACTGCATAGGGGTTAACACCCCTAACCTTCACCTTGTTCAAGGGTCAACAGGAATATTTTGAATGAACCTTCAGTAAATTGGTGTTGTTCTTAGGTGTTTATTTTTAGTAGCTGCTTCTTCACTCCTTTTTTCTCTTGCACGATGTGCAGTTTTAGAATTGATATGTCACACATAGGTATGTATATGAAAAGCATATATTTTGAATTAGCACAAGTGAATCATGTTAAATTAATAATCTAACTTTAGGTTGGACACCACTGCATGAAGCTTGCAATGTTGGATATTATGATGTTGCTAAGATACTTATAGCAGCTGGAGCAGATGTTAACACTCAAGGATTAGATGATGACACTCCACTCCATGATTCTGCTAGTAGTGGGCACAGAGATGTAAGTATGATAGAAAAAAATCAATAATACACATTTTCAAAATATAAATTCAACCGCAAGTAATTTCATTCACTTCTTAGTCATATGATCCCACTCATTGCTCGATCAATTCATCTATATTTTGTTTTCCCTTTTTTCTACTTTCTATTAGTTCATATTCAGATTTAGCATTTTCTTTTCATAAAACCCATTTAATTTGACAGTTGATTAGTTTGGCAATATTTTTATTTCAAGGCATTCTTTTATAAGCCAATTAGAAGTGTTAAAGCAGTCTTTATGTATAGTAAAACTTGTACAATATTGCATTGCCTATCTTTTGAAAGGCATTTTACTTTAGTTGAGACAAAAATAGAATTTGGAGTAAAGACAGATACAAGTGCAGTTCTGGCTAGCTGTGTAATCTTGAGTGGGTTACTTCCCTCCTCTGAACCTCTGTTTCCTCATCTTTAAATTATATGATAAATAATATCTATTAAAAATGGATATTTTAAAGGAAAAAAAGACACTACATATAAATGCACATTGAAATTTAAGATGTTCTAGAAATATCCGGTAAAAAAAAGCTGACTTTATGAGTGCAGTCAAATACACCTAAAATTCAGAAATTAAAAATGCTATTTTTCTCAATTACATTTTTATAAGGTATTTTTTTTTCATATTTCTCAGTAAAGAAGTCTTACTTTGAATGAAGAAAAATGTAGCCTATAAATAATTTTTCTAAACTGATTCTTGCTTACCCATGGTCAGTTCTTTCCTCTGTGCTCCTTTGGCAATTTGTACAAATCTTATATCACAGTATTTACTACGTTATTTTTTCCTGATACTCTTGTTTAGTGTCATGTTTCCGGCACTAGACTGCAAATACTACCATGCATACTGGCGTTTTGTGGTGTTTTCTGTTACTCTGAAACTGCTTATCACCTAGAAATGTTCAATAATCCCAACATGGATGTATGTGTAGATATATGGATAGGCAAATGAATGGATAACTGACTGAGGATAGGCAGAATGACAAAAACGTAAAATCCATCAGGCCTGACCTCATGGAGGGTAAATTGCCCTTTCCTCTGAATTTATCAGAAACTGACTTATTTTCTGGTTTTGATATTTTAAAACTTGCCCTTTTAAAAAGTATTATGATAGTTTACCAGGAATGGATAATTTTCCTTTGAATATGATAATAAAGGTTTCCTGATTTCTTAAGTATAATTTTAAAGAATTATGCCCGTGACTAAGACACGGTTTCTGTGAACACAAGTTTTTGTTTTCTTTCCTATTTTTTTTTTTAATTCTTTTTATTTTGAGACAGAGTCTCAGTCTGTTGCCCAGCCTGGAGTGCAGTGGTGCGATCTTGGCTCACTGCAACCACCGCCTCCCAGGTTCAAGCAATTCTCCTGCTTCAGCCTTCTGAGTACCTGGGATTACAGGCGCATGCGCCACCACACCTGGTTGATTTTTTTGTGTTTTTAGTAGAGCTGGGGTTTCACCATGTTGGTGAGGCTGGTCTCAAACTCCTGACCTCATGATCCATCCGCCTCAGGCTCCCAAAGTGCTGGGATTACAGTTGTGAACCACTGTGGCCCAGCTGAACAGAAGTTTTTAAATATGCACATAGCTTCAGAATATTTCCAGAACCTGTCTTTTTGAGCTCATGCACTTATAAGGACTCACACTATTACTAGTCTCTTCGCAGAGGGAGACTGGTATGTTATCTTCAAGGGACCTTTGCTTTTCTTCATACCAACATGCCTAGGATAGTAAGAGTCACAATTCAAGAGCTATTTTCTCCTTGTTCCTTTTACTTGTGCCTTAGGAGGAGGAATGAGAGCCACCAAAAATTCATTTCTGTGTATCCATAATATGTATTCTGAGCCTCTCCCAAATAATTAGATTTCTTTCTTTCAGTAATAGTCATGACTTCAGCCATCCATAAAGCATTTCTAAGATGGGAGAAGCATAAATATAACAGTTCTGGAGCCAGGTCTAAAATATTTAAAGAGGATTAACATAGCTTACTAAGAACCTAATTTTTGACTTCTTGTTTGCAAATGTATAGTAATTCATAATACACTTACTTTTTTTGAGACAGCATCTTGCCGTGTCACCCACAGTAGAGTATAGTGGTATAATCACAGCTTACTGCCTGGGCTCAAGCAGTCCTCTTGCTTCAGCTTCCTCAGGAGCTGGACTACAGGCATGCACCACCATGCTAGGCTACTTTTTAAATTTTTTTGTTCAGGCTAGTCTTGAACTCATGAGCTCTAGCGATCCTCCCGCCTCAGGCTCGCAAAGTGTTGGGATTACAGGTGTGAGCCACCGCACCTCACCATAATACACATTTTAAATACTGGCCTTATTTAGATACCTATCATTTTTTTGTCATTTTTACCTACTTCTGATTTGTTGACTGTTATGTTTTAAGCAACTTTAAGAACAATTATTTGCACTTGAGAATGATCTGTAAAATGTTGATTATTTCACTTAGGGTGTTTGTAACGTGAATTAACCAACTATACCTGACTCATCATAGTCATGTAATAAGTATTGATGTATTCCTGATGGGAATAGAAAGCTTTCAGCAATATCAAAATTCTTTATTCTGTTTTCTCATTCTAGGGCTGTAGTCTAAGGAAATAAGCCTAAAATTGGAAACATTTCAACTCATAAAGATATCCACTGCAGTATTATTTATAATGACTGGAAGATTTTTATTTCAGTCACTTTCTCAAATCCCTAAAATGACTGTAAGGGGAAGTTTCAAAGGACATAGACCCACAAGGGCAAATAACAGAAGAAACAAATATTTTGGAAGATGGAAATTGGAGAAATGAGCAGTTACTGAAGTAGAACAGGATTTGACAGTTTTTTCAATGGAAGGCCAAATAGTAAATATTTTAGGCTTCGGAGGCCACAAGCTCCCTCCTCTGCCTCTTCCCACCTCCTTCCTCTCCTATTCTCTTCTCTTTCAACAGTCCTTTAAAAATATAAAAAGTATTCTTAGCTATTAGACCAGTTTGTTCCATAGGTCATAATTTGCCCACCTCTGATTTGAAAGAGACAAGAAAATTGAAACCAAAGCCATTACAACACAGAATCCTAGAAAGAAAAAAGCTTATGGATTGATAGCACCAATGACCTCTGGAAGTGCTTCTTAAGATATGACTGGAAACAAATATTAGATCAAAGATTTGTTAGCCCTCGCATCATCTCCCCAATCTTTCGCAGTCCCGTAATTGCACCTCTCTCACCCTGGTAGATGACTGGGGGCAATTGTTCTTCATCAGCAGACTTAGAAAGCTAGTTGATCTTTTAAAATCATAAGCATGTGTAATTTGATAAAAATTAAGCAGTTAACAGTTGGTATCATGAGTAATTTGTTTTCCTTATACATTATTACATTTCACATTTTCTGCAGTAATCTAGAAAAAATATTTTCTTTATTAAATTTATTGTGAATCATTATTAAATAATTTGTTACAAATTTCTGATTTTGGCATCTTGTTTTAAATTGTTCCTTTAGTGGTAAATGCAGTTAATATTCATCTGTTTCTTGTTAATCATTTAAATATTTTTTAAGGTGTGACGTATTTTCTAAGTACCAGAAAACACCATAGTTATGTGCTCAGAATACAGAGATGAATAAAGACTTGATTCTATATGAAGCTTATAGTCCAAGGGGGGAAATGGGTTAATGAATTGTAGTTACAGGTTTATGTATAATAGAACATACCAGTGTTAATGGAAATACACAAAATATCAAAACGAGAAGAGATGGTAAGGAGGCAGAATCAATAACACCTGACTACTTCTTTGATGTAGAGTATGATTGAAAAGAATTGATTATGACTTTCAAATACTGGCTTCAAGGCTTTAGTGACTGGGTAAATTTTGGTGCCAGTTTTTGAGAATGGAAATAGATAAAAGATAATAGTACAAGTTCATTGAGCTCCATTTGAGTCCTGTTGGCTTTATGCTTTTGTATTAAAATACAAATACAATCAGTTGGATGTATCTAGTGAGTATTTGAATGTGCATTTGGAGCTCAAGAGGGCTGAGAGAGAAAGCAGACAAGAGAATGAATGGATGGATCACATAATTGTCATCACATTAGAGTGAGTAAGTTCTCCAAAGAGATGATATATGTTAGAACATAAAAAAGCATATTAAGGGCAGAGTCATAGGAAAACCGTCATTGGTTTAGATCTTTTCAGGTCTTAAAAGAGCCATTTCATAAGATCGATGGTAGCAGAGTGGTAGGTGAAAGAATGAAAGGCCAGTAAGTCACAGCTGCAAGGGCAAATGTCTTTTCAGGAGATTGACAGTGAAGAAGAAAGGTTAGCTAGGGGAGGAGGATATAGGTTTCAACAAAGTTTCTTGTTTTGTACATGTTTCATTTATTTAATGCCATCTTTTTAAGGTGCAAGAAATACAAACTGTGGAAAGATTGGCTTCTAGAAAGGAGCCAGTCAAAAAGAGGTTAAAACTATGAAAGGAAGGCTGGGCGCAGTGGCTCATGCTTGTAATCCCAGCACTTTGGGAGGCCGAGGCGGGCGGATCACCTCAGGTCGGGAGTTCGAGACCAGCCTAACCAAAATGGAGAAACCCCATCTCTACTAAAAATACAAAAAATCAGCCAGGTGTGGTGGTGCATGCCTGTAATCCGAGCTACTCAGGAGGCTGAGGCAGGAGAATTGCTTGAACCCAGGAGGCGGAGGTTGTGGTGAGCCGAGATCGTGCCATTGCACTCCAGCCTGGGCAACAAGATTGAAACTCTGACTCCAAAAGAAAAAAAACTGAAAGGAAGAGGATATGAAGAAAAAACAAATAATGATAACTAACAGGGCAGATCCTGGTTATGTGGAACTTGAAGCCTATGTAATTTGTTAGAGAAGGAGAGCAGACCTTTCAAAATGATGAATACAAAATTAGATACAGCATCCTCCTGTAAGGGACCCATGAAAGTGGTGGGTCTTGAAGTTTAAGCTTCAAAATTCATAATACTTAAAATTCCTAAGGGAATGGGAAATAGAGTTTCCCTAAGGCTATGGGAAATAAAGTTAAGATTAAGAGCATTGACAGGGATGTTAGCCTAAAGCAGAAGGGAAATACTTCTTTGAAACTTTTTCTAGGATATATATTCCAAGAGGCCGAGGAACTTGTTATTCATTGGTTTATTAGCAGAACCTATAATAACTATAGTTATTATAGGTTCTCAATAAATACTTATAGACTCTATGATGAAACAGGATGAGAAATGATGAGATTAAGTACTCATTTTTAAAGAGGAAATACTTTTGTAGAAGTTAAGGTCATTAGATAGGGTAGTGTCAGTGAAATTGGATCTTGAAGAGAATGACGGTTTAGAGTAGATGCTGAGGAATGGATACAGAGTTAACGAGATTAACACTCAGAAGGATACCAAGAGTGTTTATTATCAAGAGAATGGGTGCAGTGATAACAATCTGTGAAGGGACTAAGCCTGTCTGCGTTTTTTTTGTTTCAGATAGTAAAGCTGTTACTTCGTCATGGTGGAAATCCATTTCAAGCTAATAAACATGGGGAGCGTCCAGTGGATGTAGCAGAAACAGAGGAGTTGGAGTTGCTACTAAAAAGAGAGGTGCCTTTATCTGATGATGATGAAAGTTACACAGGTTTGTTTCAGATAACCTACATTCAACTATTTGACATGATATATGATACAACATTCTGGATTCATTTATAATATATAAAATGTTTGAATATCTTAGAATAATGCTGGCTAGCTGTTATTAGAATAATGCTGCCTAGCTGTTACTAGAATAATGTTTAGCTAACTAAGAATGATGAAGTCAGTAACTTAGGGTTTTTTTTTTTTTTTTTTTTACGTATACCCTGTATAAATGGAGTTATAATGACATTGCTCCATTTATGTTTTCTTTAAATTGCTGAACTGTTCCTTTATTACTTTTAAGCCTGCTGCAGAACCTCTCCCCATGCATAGCTACCACCACTGCTACTCTGACTTTTTTTCATTCTATTATAAATTACAGAGCAACTAACCAAACACTTGGTGTCCTGGTATTAACGAGTCATCTCTATGATTTTACTTTTGTGATTTAAATGGTTGAACTCTGGTCATTGTTGCAGGGAAGGACAATTTCTCTCTCTTTTTTTTAAACACACATTTTTTTTTTTTAAAGATAACAGGAAAAACCTTTCCTGTGTTGAAGAAAGTCTTCTTTATGTAGAAGGGATGTGTACCGTATTTCAGGAAAAATTCAATGAAAAATAATTTTATCAGTCTTAGAAATGGCCGTTTCCTCACAAAATCTTAAAAAAAATTCCTGTAAGCAATTAAGTAATGTTACTTTTATATTATATTACACATGAGGGAATAAAAAACATACTTTACTCATTTAATCTCAGCCATTGCTGGAAAGCAATAGATCATTTATAGTTTTGAGGCCCTCTACTTTCATGTAATAAAGCTAAATTATCTTTCACAAGGAAAGACAATTGAAAGAACACACTTTCTGAATATAACATTTTACTTGTTAAACAAAAATTGTAAATGTACTCCCACTGATTAAGAAATGATGCCAAATTATAAACAAAAAAATGAAGTCATAGAATAAAAGTTTTGGCAGTGAACACTGATTACAAACAAGATATTTAAATAACTGTGGTAAATATTCAATATTCAGTTTAGAATGTAAATATCAGACCATACTTGAAAAGGGAAACATGAAAAAATGTAATTATCTGAAATTTAAATACCAAATTAAAACTAACATCAACATTTGAGAGGTGATGATAAAAGCATAATAAACTCGGGGCTGGGTGTGGTGACTCATACTTATAATCCCAGCACTTTGGGAGCCAAGGTGGGCAGATTACTTGAGGCTGGGAATTCAAGACCACCTGGCCAACATGGTGAAACCCCATCTCTCCTAAAAATACAAAAATTAGCCAGGTGTGGTGGCACGTGTCTTTAATCCCAGCTACTCAGGAAGCTGAGGCAGGAGAATTGCTTGAACCTGGGAGGTGGAGGCTGCAGTGAGCCGAGATCATGCCACTGCACTCCAGCCTGGACAACAAAGTGAGATTCCATCTCAAAAATATATATATATAGTAAACTCATGTTACAAATAGGGAAGATTATATGATAACCATTTTTTGTGATTGTTGAAAAAAAGTTAAAAAATGCTTTGAAGTAAGAATTTCATACTGACAGACGAAGAAAGTCAGAAGATAGTGCATGACAAAAGACAATTTTGTGATAATAAAAGCATATAATACAAAGCAACTATAAAAATGTATTGTCCTCTTAATTGAATGTAGCTTTTGTTATAGAAAAAAATTTTTAAAAAGTGTACTACTTTCTTAAGCACCAGATAACACTGTGAAAATACATACATAAAGCAAAAGTTGTTAGAAATGTAAGGTAAAATTGACCGGAAACATAATGCTAGTTGGAAACTGTTTTTTGAGCACATGCAGTTTGTTTTATTAAGTAGAATGTCTCAGTTATAGACAGCGTATGTAACCATTAGTAGCTGTGTGACGAGACCAGAGTTGTTCTGTGTTCAGTAAAAGTTCATAGTTTTCTTCATTAAAATCGGTAAGAGTGAAAATAAATGAACTTAAGAAGAGGAAGTAAAAGCAGATCCGAAGAGATAGGAGCCCAATTAAATGACTGGAAAACAAATTTTCTAAGTATATAAGGAAAGTATATAAGGAAACAAATGTCCTAATATTTCTAGACAATATAGCAGAATGAAACCAGTGGTTGCTTTTCTGACAAGATTAACTAAATAGACATCTAGCAAATCTAATTAAGTAAAAATGAGTGGAAATTTATAAACATCACTGATGAGTAAGAAAATGTGGATAGAACCACAAAAGTATAAAGTGTTTTTTTTTTAGACTTTAACAGAATACTATATATAGATCTTACAAAAAAAAATTCAAAAATGATAAACAGCAGACAGAGGCACAGAAAGAGGGATATGAAAGGAGAAAGATCGAAAAACAGAGAGGTAGGTGCAGGCACACTCAGATTGCCATACTGTTAAAAAGATCTAATGGTATAAAAGTATAAACAGCTGCTGCTTTTTTTTTAGGCCAGCAAAATCCTGATACTTTGAGAAGGGAGGACTACAGCTAGAAAACTGCAGGACAGTCTTCAGTTTACCATAGTACTTTACATACAGAAGTGCTTGATTAAAAACTGCCCTATAAAATTGGTAAAGATTTTTTAAAAATAGTATTCGGATGTTAGTGCGCTTGTATTGACGCTGGCATCATACACTGTTGTTGAGAGTGCTTTCTGGAAAACAATTTGTTAATAAGTGAAAAATTCCAAAAGATATAACCAGAAGTGCTGACTATATGTGTGTAAAGCTGTTAACATATTATTGCTTATAATACTGAAAATTTAGAATGACTTAAATGCCCCAAAATCGGCAGAGAAATAATCTTTAAAGTTTATGTATCTTGTGTAGCCATTGTGTTTGTAAATTTTTCTAATGATATGGTTAAGTATCTTCTATATACTGTATATACCAAAAGATAAGATAATCTACATTTTCCTCCAGTAAGAAATAAAAAATTAAAGAGTCTTGTGTGCTGGGCATGGTGGCATGTTCCTGTAATTCCAGCTACTCCAGGAGCTGAGCCCAGGAGTTTGAGACTAGCCTGGGCATTATAGCAAGATCCTGTCTCCAAAAAAAAAAAAAGAACACCTCTTCAATAATTAAGAGAGACAACATTGGAAATAAAGATTTTAAAAAGACAAAAGGCTTATGAACTATTTGAATAAATAAACAATACAGGGATAAAATAGTCATCTATTTAAAGTATTAATTTGACTGGGCAGGGTGGCTTATGCCTGTAATCCCAGCACTTTTGGGAAGTCAAGGCAGGCAGATCACTTGAGCCAAGAGTTCAAGACCAGCCTGGGCAACATAGTGAAACCCCATCTCTACAAATATTAGGCATGATGGCATGCATCTGTACTACCAGCTACTTGGGAGGCTGAGGTGGGAGAATGTCATGAGCCCAGGAGGCAGAGGTTGCAAGGAGCTGAGATTGTGCCACTACACTCGAGCCTGGGTGACATAGCCAGACTAGCTCAAAAAAAAAAAAGTATTCATTCAAATATACATTTGAGATAGGATATGTATTAATGTAGAAATACTAGTTTTTCCCCCTACTCTGTCGTGAAATGATTTTGTAAAAACTGTTCACCTACTTTGACATCAGCAAAGATGTCAAAGATGGTGGTTTTCATCATCACCAGAACCACCTTTTAGCCACTAATGATTTTTCCATCTTAACTTCTCTATCTACAACTTTAGATATACAGTATTTTCGAAATCCAAATATGATGCTACCATAGGAAAATTTGTCTCACATTATAATTACCCATTTACAGTTTGTGCTTTTTATAACATAACCACTTACAGTACTTTTTAAAAATCCTCATACTTCATTATGAAAATATTCAAACATGTAACAAAGCTCAAAGAATTGTATAGTCAACATCCTGTACCCACTACTACATTTAACAATTGTTAACCTTTTGCTCTATTCCTTTAGTACACTATCACATATCTATCCATCAATCCATCTGATTTTTTGATACATTTTATAGTAAGTTGATGACATTCCTAAGTACTTCAGCATGCATTTCATTAACTAGAGTTTAAATCTTTTTGCAATACTTACGGTTGTGATACAGTTCTTAAATATTACATATATATGAGTTTTTGAACTTCCTCCACCTGTGTCATCCAACACCATCAAAATACAGAATATTTCCAAGGCTGGGCACAGTGGCTCATGCCTGTAATCCCAGCACTTTTGGGAAGTCAAGACAGGCAGATCACTTGAGCCCAAGAGTTCAAGACCAGCCTGGCCAACATGGTGAAACCCCATCTCTACTAAAAATACAAAAAATTAGCCAGGCATCTGGCATGTGCCTGTAGTCCCAGCTACTCGGGAGGCTGAGGCAGGAGAATCATTTGAACCTAGGAGGCAGAAGTTGCAGTGAGCTGAGATCACACCATTACGCTCCAGCCTGGGCAACAAGAGCAAAGCTCCATCTCAAAAAAAAAAGCATCCATCGCTCCTGAAAAGTTCCTCGATGCCCCTTCCTGGGCAATTCCTACCCCTTTCACTGATCATTTTACACCCATTATGGTAAACGTGATTAGGCATTATAACTAATGACTGATAAACTTGGGGTAGGGGCGTTTACTGAGAAGCAGGATTTTTACGTAGCCTTTTCACATCAGAAAGGGTGGGTGGAGGAAAAATCAGTGATTATATAGTAGAGAAATGTAGCAGCACCTAGACTGTGTGATCTGTATTTGTATCATTAAAGGAAGGAGATATGCCCGTATCTGCCTCCAGATGTGCTACCTTAGAGGGATATAACATCACTTTTGTAGTATTACAGCTGAGAATGTATCATCATGAGAAATGCTTTTTATGTAAAAAATAAAGTCAGTTTTAAAAGAAATGGCAATATCATAAGAGAACAATAAAGGTGGTAGAAATATGCCAGATTATCTGCAGAGATGGTAATTAAAGGTAATACCTGTGTAGCAGGACAAACAGCAAAGCCACTCAGACACTGGAGTGAGGAAGGAAGTGACCTTTAATTGGCCGTGGAGCCTCGGCAGACTTACATTCCAAGAACCAAGCTCCCCGAGCAGTTCCTTTCCCTTTTTATGGGCTAACAACTCTACCAGGGAAACTGAGGCGAATCTGTGTCATTGCCCATTGGTTAGGGCTCTGACCTCACAGTCTTTGGCTTCACTGATTTGCTTATTCATATTTCATCCGTGCAAGAGGGAGCAAGGTGGAGAAGGCTCGCAGGAGCTGGACAAAGGCAGTAAATCACTGGTTGACAGAGGTATTTCCAGGAAGGGGTCTGGATCATGTTACTCAGTGCCAGGCTCTGGCCAGTAGGGATTAACATCCTTTGCAACATTTTCAAGGTTTATAGATAGCACAGGCACTGGGAACCGAAAAGGAAGTTATCTTCCTAACCCCTGGCCCTCATTATGGCCTGGTCAGTGGCGTCAGCAAGTCGCCTGACCGATGATTTCAACTTCTTGGTCTTTTATGTCTCTTTCCCACCCTTCCATCAGGAGGGTGCAAGGCTGAGAAATAGGGGCCTCCTCTCCCACCTGCTCCTAGACTGGATCCTGTACTGGAGGGGAAAAATGATTATGAAGGACATTATTAGATCATTTAACAAGGAATATGGACAGTAGACTGGTGTCATACCAGTGTAAATATATGAAGTTGACAACTGTACTGTGATGACAGAAGAGAATATTCCTGTGTCTTAGGAAATACTAAAGTATATATGGTTATAGGGCCATGATGCATTTAATTTACACACTCATACTTCAGAAAAATATATGTAATATATATATACACATACATATAAAGAAAACAAGTTATAAAGCGAGGAGGTAAAACATTAACTGGATAAATCTGGGTTACAGATAAATAGTGTTTAGTATTTTTTGTTTTTCTAACTGTGAGTTTGAAATTGTGAATAAAATTAAATATATATACAAGTAACTAAAAGCAATGACTAAAATAGCAGTAATCATTCCTACTTCCCAGGTTATGATCTTAAAATGTTTTCTACAAAAAGAAAACCAGGATTTCTTAGAAGATGATTCCAGGTCTGGGGCAGGAAATACCTGAGCTTGGAATATCTTAAAATTCCAGATTTCAAGAAAGCTATCAAAGACTAATACAAGGTCTTATTGAAAGGTGTTAGGAGACAATTGGGAGCAGTTTTGTATTGGCCAAAGATGGGACAATGTGAGCTTCAAGAACAGTATAAATTGCCATGGTTTGAAACCCATCAAATACGTTGAAATCCATGAGTTTATAATGATGATTTTCCCCTTTTATTGCTATGTAATAATTTGCATATTTATGGGGTATATGTGAGTTTGTTACATGCAAAGAATGTATAATGATCAAGTGAGGGTAATTGGGTATCCATCACCTTAAGTGTTACATTTTTATGTATTGGTATCATTTCAAGTCATCTCTTCTAGTTACTTTCAAATATACATAATATTGTTGCTAAGTATAGTCACCTTAGTCTGCTATCAAACATTAGAACTTATTTCATCTAACCTAATGTTTGTAGCCACATCCAACTCTTTTCATCCCCCGCCCCCCCCCCCCAATCTGCTTCCCACTTTCTGGTACCTGCCATTCTAGTCCCTATGTCCATGAGATCAAATTTCTTAGTTTCCATATATGAGTGTGAACATGCTGTGTTTGTCTTTCTGTGCCTGACTTCTTTCACTTAAAATAATCTCTAATTCCATCCATGTTGCCCAAAATGAATTGTATTCCTTTGTATGGCTGAATAGTACTCTAGCATATATATGCACCACATTTTCTTTATCCTTTCATCCATTGATGGGCATTTAGTTTAATTCCAGATTTTTGCTCTTGGGAACAGTGCTGTGATAAACATGTAAGTGCAGGTATCCCTTTGGTGTACTGATTTCCTTTCTTTTGGATAGGGAGTAGTGGGATTGCTGGATTGTATTCTATTTTTAGTTTTCTGAGAAATCTCCAAACTGTTTCCCATAGCAGTTGTACTAATTTACATTCCCACTAACAGTGTAAAAGAGGTTACCTTTTCACCACATACTCATCAGTAACTTTTTGTCTTTGTGATAATGGCCATTCTAACTGGGGTAAGATGATATCCCATTGTGATTTTGATCCGTGTTTCCCTGATTATTAGTGATGTCAAAAATTTTTTTTCATATATTGGCCATTTGTGTATCTTTTTGGGAAATGTCTTCAAGTCCTTTGCCCATTTTTAATGGGATTGTTTGGGGTTTTCTTTATTGTTGAGATATTTTAATTTCTTGTGTATTTTGGATATTAGTTCCCTGTCAGATGAATAATTTGCAAACATTTTCTCCCATTCAAGAGGGTCTCTTCACTCCCTCGATTCTTTTTGATATGAAGAACTCTTGTAGTTTGATAGCCCCATTTGTCTACTTTTGTTTCCTGTGCATTTGAGGTCTTTGCTGTAAAATTTTTGCCTAGATCAATGTCCTGAAGAGTTTTCCATGTGCTTTCTTCTAGTAGTTTTATAGTTTCAAGTTTCACATTTAAATCTTTAATTTATCTTGGGTTGTTTTGTGTGTGTGGTGAGAAATAGGGATCCCCAGTTTCATTCTTCTGCATATGGTTATTCAGTTTTCCCAGCACCATTTATTGAGGAGGGTGTGCTTTCCTCAATATATGTTCTTGGTGGCTTTGTCAAAGATCATTTGGCTGTAAAGTGCAGATTTATTTCTGGGTTCTCTATTCTGTTTTATTGGTCTGTGTCTTTTTATACCAATACCATCCATGCTCTCTCAGTCTGTAATATATTTTGAAGTGATACCTCCAGCTTTGTTCTATTTGCTCAAGATTGCTTTGGCTATTTGGGCTTTTTGTTTTTGTTCCATGTATGATTTTGGGTTGTTTTTTCTATTTCTGTGAAAAATGACATTGATATTTTGATGGGATTACACTGAGTCTGTAGTCTGCTTTGGGCAGCTTGGTCACTGCAGTGACATTCATTCTGATCCATTAGCCTGGGAGGTTTTTACATTTGTTTGTGTCTGCTTCAGTTTCTTTCATCAGCATTTTGTAGTTTTCCTTGTAGAGACCTTTTACCTCCTTGGTTAAAGTTATTCCTACGTATTTGTGTTTTTTTATAGCTATTGTAAGTGAGATTGTCACTGCTTTCTTTTCTTTTTTTGAGATGGAGTCTTAGGCTCTGTTGCCCAGGCTAGAGTGCAGTGGCGTGATCTTGGCTCACTGCAACCTGCACCTCCCAGGTTCAAGCGATTCTCCTGCCTCAGCCTCCCACGTAGCTGGGATTACAGGCACCTACCACCATGCCTGGCTAATTTTTGCATTTTTAGTAGAGACAGGGTTTCACCATGTTGGCCAGGGTGGACTCAAACTGCTGATCTTGTGATCCACCCTCCTTGGCTTCCCAAAGTGCTAGGATTACAGGCGTGAGCGACTGTGCCAGCCAAGATTGCCTTCTTGATTTTTTTTTTTTTTTGGCTGTTTCACTATTGGTATATAAAAATGCTACTGATTTTTGAATTTTGACTTTGTATCCTGCAATGTTACTGAATTTGATTATCAGTTTTGAGAGTGCTCTATTGGAGTCTTTTGGTTTTTCTAGGTATGAGATGATGTCATGTACAATGAGGGACAGTTTGACTTCCTCTTTTCCAACTTGGATGCCTTTTATTTCTTTTACTTGCCTGATTGCTCTGGCTAGGACTTCCAGTACTTTATTAAATACTATGAATAAGAGTGGTGAAAGTGGTCATCCTTGCCTTGTTCTAGTTCTTAGAGGAAAGGCTTTCAACTTTTTCCTATTCAGTATGATGTTAGCTGTGGGTTTGTCATATATGCCTTTATTATTTTTTCAGGTATAGTCCAGTTTGTTGAGAGTTTTTATCATGAAAGAGTGTTGAATTTAGTCAAATGTATTTTCTCCTTCTGTTGAGATGAGCATATGGTTTTTGTTCTTCCTTTTTATGTGATATATGATGTTTATTGACTTGCATATTTTGAACCATCCTTGCATTCCTGGTATAAATCCCATTTGATCATTTATTATCTTTTCAATGTGGCATTGGATTCAGTTTGCTAGTATTTTGTTGAGGATTGTTACATCTGTTCATCAGTGATGTTGGCCTATAGTTTTCTTTTTTTGTTGTGTCCTTGTCTGGTTTTGGAATCAGGGTGATGCTGGCTTTATAGAATGAGTTGGGGAGAATCCCCCTCTCTTCAATATTTTGGAATAGTTGCAGGAGGATTGTTGTTAGTTCTTCTTTGTACTAATTTGTAATTCTTTGTACTTCTTTGTAGTAATTGTTTGGTAGGATTCTGCAGTGAGTCTATCTGGTCCTCAGCTTTACTTTGTTAGGAGACATTTTATTACTGAATTGGTCTGTTCAAATTTTCTATTGCTTTCTGGTTTGATTTTGGTAGGTTGTATATTTCCAGGACTGTATCCGTTTCCTCTAGGTTTTTCAGTTTGTTGCATATAGTTCATATTAGTCTCTGGTGATTTTTGGTATTTCTGTGATACCAGTTGTAATGTCTCCTTTTTTATTTCTGATTTTGTTTGGATCTCCTCTCTTGTTGGTCAGTTAGCAGTTTATCTTTTCAAGGAACTGACTTTTCATTCCATAGATCCTTTGCATTTGTTGTTGTTGTTGTTGTTGTTGTTGTTTTAGTCTGTGTATTTTATTTAGTTCTGCTGTGATCTTTATTATTTCTTCACTAACTTGAGGTTTAGTTTGTTTTTGCCTTTTTAGTACCTTGAGATGTGTGTGTGTATCACTAATGTTTATTTGAAATATTTGTTTATTTGATGTGTTTATTGCTGTAAACCTCTTTTTTAGCATTGCTTTTGCTGTGTCCCCAGGTTTTGGTATGTTGTGTTTCTGCTTTCTTAACTTTTTTTTTTTTTTTCCCCCAGACAGTCTAGCTCTGTCACCCAGGCTGGAGTGCACTGGCACGATCTCGGCTACTGCAACCTCTGCCTGCCATGCTCAAGAGTTTCTCCTGCCTCAGCCTCCTAAGTAGCTGGGACTACAGATGCATACCACCATGCCTGGCTAATTTTTCTACTTTTTTAGTAGAGATGGGGTTTCACCATGTTGGCCAGACTGGTCTTGAACTCCTGACCTCAAGTGATCTGCTCACTTCGACCTCCCAAAGTGCTCGGATTACAGGCATGAGCCACTGCACCTGGCCTCCACTTTCATTTGTTTCAAGAATTTTTTTTTATTTCCATCTTAATTTCTTCATTGACCTAGTGGTTGTTCATGAGGATGTTGTTTAATTTTTGTGTATATGTATAGTGTTCAGAGTTCCTCTTGGTATTGATTTCTAGTTTTCCATTGTGGTCTGAGAAAGTACTTAGCGTGATTTCAAGTTTTAAAAATTTGTTGAGGCCAGGCGTGGTGGCTCCTGCCTATAATCCCAGCACCATCAGAGGCCAAGGTTAGTGGATCATGAGATCAGGAGATCGAGACCATCATAGCTAACACGGTGAAACACTGTCTCTACTAAAAATACAAAAAATTAGCCAGGCATGGTGGCACACACCTGTAATCCCAGCTACTCAGGAGACTGAGGCAGGAGAATCGTTTGAACCCAGGAGGCGGAGGTTGCAGTGAGCCGAGATCTCGCCATTGCACTCTAGCCTGGGCAACAGAGCAAGACTCCATCTCAAAAAAAAAAAAAAAATTGTTGAGACTTGTTTTGTGGCCTAATGTGGTCAGTCACATATTCCATGTGCTGATGAGAAGAATGTGTATTCTGCAGTTGTTGGATAAAATGTTCCAAAAGTGTCTGTTAGGTCCTTTGGTTTGAAGTCCAGTATAAGTCCAGTGTTTCTTTATTTTCTAGCTAGATGATCTGTCTAATGCTGAGAGTGGTGTATGGAAGTCCCCCACTACTGTTGTGTTGGAGTCTTTGTTTGTATCTAGGAGTATTTGCTTTATAAATCAGGGCACTGCAGTGTTGGATGCATATATTGTTTTGAATTGTTATATTCTCTTGCTGTAATGATCTCTTCATCATTATACGATTACCTTCTTTGTCTTTTTTTAAACTTTTTAACTTAAAGATATTTTATTTGATATAATTGTAGCTACTCTTGCTTGCTTTTGGTTTCTATTTGAATGGAATATCTTTTTCTATCCCCTTATTTTCAGTCTGTATGTTCAGTCTGTATGTGTCCTCACAGGTAAAATACATTTCTTATAGGCAGCATGTAGTTACATCATGTTTTTTTATCCATTCTGCCAGTCTATATCTATTAAGTGGAGAATTTAACCCATTTACATTCAGTGTTATTGGTATGTAAAGTTTTGCTTCTGTTGTATTGTTGTTTTCAGGTTATTTTGTATATTATTATTAATTTGTTCCTTTATCTCTTGATTGTCCTTGTTGTTGATTTTCTGTGGTACTACCATTTGATTATTTTCTCTTCCTCATTTGTATATTTACTTTAACAGTGAGTTTTATATTTTCAGGTGTTTTCATGGAAGTAACTGTTGTCCTTTCACTGCCAGGTTTAGGACTCCCTTGAGCATTTCTTGTAAGGCAGGTCTAGTGGTGATGAATTTTCAGTATTTGCTTGTCTGGGAAAGATTTTATTTCTCCTTTGTTTATAAAGGATAATTTTGCTGGATGACATTTTCTTTCTTTCAGTACTTTTATTATAATTTTCTATTATCTCCTGGCATATAAGGTTTCTGCTGAGATGTCCACTGGTAGTCTGATGGTGGTATGGGGAGGCCCCTCTAAACGTGACTGGATGCTTTTCTCTCAGTGTTTGTAGAATTTTTTCTTTGTTATTGACTTCACACAGTTGGACTATAATGTGCTGTGAAGACCTTTTTGCATTGGAGATCACTGGGCCTCCTGTATCTGGATGTCTGAATCTCTTGCTAGACTTGGGAAGTTTTCATCTGCTATTTTGATAAATAGGGTTTTTTTAATCCCTTTTATTCTCTCCTCACCTTTGGGGATACCAGTAATTCGTATCCCATATATCACAAAAAATTTGTTTGTTCTTTTTCTATTTTATCTGGGTTGTTTCAAAAGACCTGATTGTGGGTTTTTTTTGTTTTGTTTTGTGTTTTGGGGGTTTTTTCTTTGTTTGTTTGTTTGAGACAGTGTCTGGCTCTGTTGCCAAGGCTGGGGTGCAGTGGTGTGCTCTTGGCTCACTGCAGCCTCCACCTCCCAGGTCCAAGCAATTCTTGTGCCCCAGCCTCCCAAGTAACTGAGATTACTGGTGTGTACCACCACACTTGGTTTTTTTTTTTTTTTTTTTTTGCATTTTTAGTAGAGACAGGGGTTTCACCATATTAGCCAGGCTGGTCTTGAACTTCTGGCCTCAAGTGATCCACCCGCCTCCGCCTCCCAGAGTGCTGGGATTACAGACGTGAGCCACCATGTTTGGCCAAGACCTGTTTTCAAGTTCTGAGATTGTTTCTTCTGCTTGGCCTAGTCTGTTGTTGAAGTTTTTTAGTGTATTTTGTATTTCATTCAAGGAATTCTTCAGTTCCAGAATTTTTGTTTAGTTCCTTTTTATGATACTTCTCTGATAAATTTCTCATTCTTATTTTGAATGGTTTTTCTAATTTCTTTGTATTGTTTCTAGAATTCCCTTATATCTCACTGAGATTCCTTAGTATCATAGTTTTGAATTTTTTCCCCTTGAATTTTTCTTGAATTTCTTTTATTTCTTTTTGGTTGAGATCTGTTGCTTGGAATTACTGTGTTTTGTGGGGGTGTCATATTTCCTTGCTTTTTCATGTTTCTTGTGTCCTTATATTGATACCTGTGCATCTGGTATAATAGTCACTTCTTCCAGTTTTTTGAATTTGCTTTCATAGGGGAGAGCTCCTTCCCAAAGATACATCAATGGTGTTAGTTGGATAGGGCCCTTTGGCTTTGATTCTGAGTGCGTGTGGTAGTGTAGTATAATCTCTGTGATTTCTTTGGCTATAAACAATGTCATTGGTAACTGTGATTTCCTTGGTGATTTAGGGTGCACTTATCAGTGGAGCTTATGGTGAAGTTTTGCTAGGGACAGACATGCCATGTGGGCCAGTCTTCGACCCCAGTGGTGGCAGTGGTGGGCTGAGCATGCCTGATTCTGAGTACCAGCCCAGCATATTCTGGCACTGATGTTAGCAGGACCAGGTGGGTCAATTCTTGGACGTCCAGGTAGCTTGCTTAAATGCCAGTAGCGGCACAGTGGGCTGGGCAGGTGAGCAGGTTCTCAGGTCCCTGGGTAGCCAGTGTGGTATGGGCAGTGCCAGTGGTGGGATGATCCCCTGGATTCTAACTAGTGCATGCTGGTGTTGGCAGTGGCTGTGGTGCAAGGTCACCACACGGCCCCAGACACAACTTTCAGGCTCTCTCACTCTCTTCAGCAGCAGAGCCACACAGAGTGGAGAAGGAGTCCACCCTTTGTACAAAAGACCCAGCACAAAGGCCATGCCAACAGTAGGGGCACAGTCACCACTCACAGTCCTAGACATGCAGCCCTCTTTTTTGCTCACCCCAGCTTCCAGTGGTAGCAGCAGCAGCTGTGTCTGCAGTGGTTTTTGGAGGGGGAGAAAGGATTTCACTCTACATGTGAGCTCAGGCACAGAAGCTGCTCCAGCAATCAGAGGGGGGTTTCACTCTCAACAAGGCTGAGCACAGAGTTTGTGCCACTGCTGGTGGTGGGGTCACTTTTCACAGCTCTATACAGGGAGCTCTGGGCTCTAGAAAGCCCATGCTTTAGTTTCCTTTGTCCCAC
The DNA here is from genome assembly GCA_963573385.1 of Cacajao melanocephalus. Taxonomy (NCBI): domain Eukaryota; kingdom Metazoa; phylum Chordata; class Mammalia; order Primates; family Pitheciidae; genus Cacajao; species Cacajao melanocephalus. Next base: position 47,225 of record CAUYLG010071743.1, on the reverse strand, counting down.
AGGCTGCCTTTTTGGTACACTGCACCATCCTTTCCCTGGAGAGTACTCTCTTAAGTTAAAGTGCTGGAAATCCCATAGCACTCTTGGGTCCAGCTGGCACTGTGCCAGTATAGCCTTCTGGGTGGAGACTGGGAGAATGTCAGTGGAAGCTTCCTAGGATGTGGAGATACAGGGGCTATGGATCCAGGGCGGGATGAAGTCCCAAGACAGCTGGGCTCTCGCGGCGGCGCCCAGCTGTAGCCACTTAGATACCAGAGGCAGGGAGAGAGGGTAGTGACCCAGTGCAAGTTTCCTGTCTGGTGCAGTGCTTTTGCAGGGTCTCCAAATCACTGCCCACAGTGGTTTCAGAGTTGGTGTGGGTAGAGGAGCTCTCCTGTGGTTCAAATTGTAGCGGTTTGTGATGAGGTGGTTATAGACTACTACAGTTCTCACTTACCCTTTCCCCTGCCCCAATATTGAACCCCTCACGGCTGCAGATCTCAGACAAGTAAGCTGCTTGGTTTCTTCCCCTTCTCTGCCTCAGGTGTTTCCTGTGACTTCTCTGTTTAACTTCAGTGTTTTCTTCCTAGATACCCTATTCAACGTATGATTACCTGTTTGTAATTTTGGCTCACTCTGGCGAGGGTGGGCGTGTGATGTCTCTAGTCTGCTATCTTGCTTAATTATTTATGATAAGTTAAAAAATTAATTCATCATTGTTAGAGGATGATAGACAACCAGTTTGTCATCTTAAAAAATAGGCCAATAGCTAGGCATAATTATGCATACCTGAAGTCTCAGTTACTTAGGAGGCTGTGGTAGGAGGATCCCTTGAGGCCAGCCTGGGCAACATAGATCATGCCTGTTAACAAAAACAAAAATGGAATTTGAAGACAAAATCATTTATCTTGCCTTCGATATATGAACTCTGTCACTGGATGATTTCATAATAGGTAAGGAGAAGTATCTTTGTAATATTCATCCAGCTAAAAAGAAAAAAAACATTACTATTTTGCAGTAGTTATTATATCTAAGCATTGAATATCAACAGTTGCTAACACTAAAGAGAAAGAAAAAGAAGATACTATATTCTTGCACACCTGATGACAGAATATACTGTATTCCTACTATAGTCTTGTCAAAGGGATCAAACCTTAGTGTTTTCATCCTCAGGATTCAGCTACCAATTTACAGGAAACGTGAAGTTCAGCGGAGCAAGTTGAACTATACCGGGAGTATGCAGTAAGCAAATTCCAGATTGTGAGAAAGCCAAACAGCTTTGGTTCTTTAACAGATACTTTGTGTGGAAAAGAAACAAGAAGACCATGTAGAAAATAATAATAATAACTTAAAAGGCACATCAGACTTTTAATGGGCAAGACTGAAAAATATGGGTTTAATAGGTGATTTATTCTTCTCTGGGAAAATTTTATAGAAAACTCAGGTGAGATAAATGGCATAATATCCAGATATTGAGGAATTTTTTTTTAAGTACTAAGAAATTCTTAAGATTATATGTTAAGGGAAAAGCCTGATACGTTTTCTATGCTTTTGGGAAAGGATCAGCAATAGTGATAGTTCTTCTGTGTAACTTAGGAAACAGGGCTTCCACTAAACTGTCACCGATCCAAAAGTGGAACTAACTATAGGAATAGGAGACAGGGAAAGTGGGGAATGAAGAAGAAAAATATAACAATGGTAAAGGATTGACATCGATATTCGAAAGAAATAATGAATGGAGCTAAAACTATAGAAAAAACTGTGAAGGTGGCAACTTTGTTTTTAGTATCCATTTTCAACTTTTCACTGTCCAGTAAAAATAAGGGAACTAATAGCCCTCCAAGATTGCCTAGAAAAGGAAGAGAATGATCAATTTGAACAAACAGAATGTTAACCTACCTAAATAAAACTGTTAGAGGAAACAGCTTCAACAGCAACAAAAATGAGCACTTAAGAAATTTAAGTACGACATAAAAATACTTTTCTGAGCTAAAAATTCAGCTGATGAAGTGGGAGATGGTCACTGTGGAGACTTAAATATTCAGTTGGAAACTTCAATTATTAGACTGGAAAAATCAAGTAAGATGAATCTTCACAACGTAGAGTGAAAATACAAAGAGAATCATGAAAGAAAAGGGAAAAAACTTAGGGACTAGGTCCAGGAGACCTAACAGAGATAACATATGAATAATATAGGAACTTAAAAAGGAGAAAAAGAAACAAATGTAAGACAGGCAATATTTATGCAAATAATAGAATTTTTTTCTGAGTTGAAAAAAGCCTATCAGTTTTGAAGTTGAATTAGCTTCAGTTTGATTGATGAAAACACACATACATAGCCCTTGACATACACTGGCCAAATTCTTTAGCTCTGAAATGACAAGTTATGGGCAAAGAAATACTGTCAGGTTGGCATTGGACTTCTGATATGCAATAGTGGAAGATAGACTACTGAGAGAAAAGAAGTGCAACGTAAGAATCCTGTACCTGGCCAAGATGTTACTCACCTGTCAGGGTAAAAGAATAATTGTAAACATTTAAAGATTTTGAAAGCACATAAATACATGTATTTCTTATATTAAAAAAAATACTGGGAGAATAAACCAACAACTTATAAAGTGGTTATCTAATAAAGAGGTAAAAAGGGAGGGTTATGCAAATTTTACCATCTTTCTGAAAACAGTCTAGCAATAGCTAACAAAACTCAAAAGCCCTAGGGATACATACATGAAATATCTATCAATGAAATGATAAAATAGGAACAAGATACTCAAAATGATACAGGGATGGTGGGAATGGAGGTGTGAATTGGTCAGAGATTGATGGTCAGTGGAGCTAAGACAAACATTCTGTTCACTTTTGTGTAAGTACAAAATTGATCACAAAAATGTTCTTTTAAAATACTTGTGCTTCATGATCTAGCAGTCAAACTTGTGGGAATATCCTATGTTTATTATAGCATTCTTTTTAGGGGCAAAAAAATATAGCCATCACTAGGGGATTGGTTGATTAAATCAGTGTATAGCCACACCATAAACTATTGGACAGCCATGAAAAAGCATGTCAATCAATGCCTTGCTTGGAGTTGGAGGGTTACTTGAAGACATTTTTATAAGATATTGTTGAGTTAGAAAAATCAAGATGAATAGTTACATCTCATTTTTGTAAAATGAACAGTGTTTTTGGAATCTGTATATACATATGTTTGTGTAAAATTTTATTAGCATGGAGCAAAATCTGGAAGGATGTACACCAGGCCACTAAGGAGACATGTCTTAGGGAGCTTGTGGTAGAGGAATGATGATTTGGGTGGATGGAAAGGTTGAAGTAGAGTTAGACACAATCATTGATAATTTTTTTACACATAAATTTACAACACTTAACAAAATCTTCTCCTGCCCTGCATCCCTGTTTATCTAATCATTTATGCCCTTCCCTTTACAACTAAGCTTCTAAAGGTACATTGTAGACTGACTCTCCTCCATGGAACCTAGTTTTATTAAGATTGAACATGCTGTCACTGCCAGATCCCTTAGTTGTATTTCAGTCCTTATCCTTTGAAATTCTCCATAGAATTTGACATTGTTGACCATAATTTCTAAAATCATCTTGCCTTGGTTTCTGGGACAAAGTTCTCCTTGGCTTTCATCCAGCTCCCCAGACTATTCCTTCTCAGTTTCCTCCTAGATTCTTGTCTTCATAGCTTCCCCATTTCCTTTCCGTAAACACCCCTGTGTTGGTTTTCCCAAGATTTTTACTTTCTGAACCCTCTTCTCATGCTGCATACTGTCTCAAATAAATTTTCACCCACACTTAAGAGTTTTTGCTACCATTTATATAATGAGGATTTTCAAATATCTCTTATCTCAGTCATTTTTCTTAAGCTTCAAACTTACATATTTGTCTGCCCTCTGAATATTTCCACTTGGATTTCCTCAGCAAAATCTCAAAAATCAGCATACCCCCACCATTACACTCCTCTTGTTTTATTTATCTTAATGTAACAACATTCATCTGTACATATAAGTCATACACGTGAGAGCCATCCTAAAATCCTCTCCTTCCTTCCTTTCAGTTATTCAACTGCCATTTTTGAGCACTCATGGGTTAGGCATTGCTTAGGTACTGAGGATACAACTGATGAAGAAGATGGAGAAAACGTAATAATTTAGTAACCCCTGTGAATTTCAGCTTTCAAAATATTTGTAAGTCCATTTATCAGTTAAAAGTTGAGAGTCCTTTGAATGTTTTTGTTCAGTCTAAACTGGAATCAAGATTATAATAGCTGAAATTGCATTAACTTCTGTGAGAAAGCAAGAAAGTAACATTTTTAGGCTGGATGCAGCGGCTCATGCCTGTAATCCTAGCACTTCGGGAGGCCAAGGTGGGTGAATTGCTTAAGTCCAGGAGTTCATGTCCATCCTGGGCAACATGGTGAAACCCCATCTCTACAGAAAATACAAAAATTAGCCTGGCATGGTGGCATGCGCCTGGAGTCCCAGCTATTCGGGACAGGTCTGAGGGAGGAGGATCACTTGGGCCTGTGAGGTCGAGGCTGTTGTGAGCTGTGTTTGTACCACTATATGCCAGCCTGGGCAAGAAAGTGAGACCCTGTCTCAAAAAAAAAAGGAAAGAAAGGCTGGACGCTTGGCTCACACCTGTAATCACAGCACTTTGGGAGGCGGTGGTGGGCAGATTGTCTGAGATCAGTAGTTCAAGACCAGTCTGGCCAACATGGTGAAATCTCGTCTTTAATAAAAATACAAAGAAAATTAGCCAGGCGTGGTGGTGGTATGTACCTGTAATCCCAGGTACTTGGAAGGCTGAGGCAGGGGAATTGGTTGAACCGGGGAGGTGGAGGTTGCAGTGAGCCGAGATCGTGCCACTGCAGTCCAGCCTGTGGGACAGCGTGAGACTGTCTCCAAAAAAAAAAAAAAAAAGGAAAGAAAATAAGATTTTTTTAAATATGGTATGTTAACTCTGTTATGCTATTCTAAATATTACATATTTGGCTGCCCTTTGGATATTAAAAATCTAAAAAAATCAGCTATTAATTCTTTTCATTATCCTCTGAAAATTGTAGCTGTGAAAAGCAGCCTTTGTTATAAACTTGCTTTTAGAAAGAAGTGCTGCAACAAATTTTCTCATGGAAGAGGAAAGATATTTTATTTGAACTTACATGTTTAATTAGTACAGAACACATCTTCTAGAACCTTTTTACTTTTCACTTATCTTGATTGATTCATGTGTTCATCAGCTATGTATTGATTTTTCAGAACATTTATTTTCCACATGGTGAATGTGCCTGAATTATTGCTTGATCAAAGTCCCTCAAGGAATGATAACAAAAATCATCAGTAAGTATCACATAAAGATTTTGGAGTTGCTGAAAAAGACTGATGAAAATACCCAAAATTTATTACTTAATTTACATGAGGTCCTTGTTAGATTTAACTGTACCAAACTTCAATCTACATTCAGAACATACTAGTATATAAACATGTAACTGCCTATAGATGTTTGTATATATGAAGCCTGATAGCATTATCTAATACAGCACATCATCTATGTGACAGATACACTTTAAGTGTTGCAGAGTTAAAGAATAACCAAGATTATGAATTTCAAAACTTAATAAATCTGGAGTAAATAAAAGGGTGTCTTGTATGTAGCATTCTACATGTGGTTTATTCCATTAGTCATTGTGCTTTATGCCAGTGCTACTTAAAGTAGCCTTTCCATTAACGTTTGTTACCAGCCCTCAAGATAAGAAGCTTGTGCCAGAATGTCAGTCAGTACACTGCTTCCTTCATCAGAAAGGAAAAAATACTATGGAAAAAAATGTCCACTAAAATAAGCAGTATGCTTAGTAATGTAATTGATTTCCATGTTTGGTACCAGCTCCTTATTTTATTATGGGTCAGTAATAAACAATTTGCAGGTCAGACTATGTTCATGGACCACACTTTGAGTAGCAGTTTTATGTCATGTGTATCAGACATTTATGATACTGTTGCAGGAATACATGTCCTAGTTAATACAGCTTATTTGTGTATAAATGTTTGGCACTTTTAGATTTGCATAATTCTTTAGTCTTTTTTCCCCTAACTTCTTCCCTTTTCCCTTAGTCTAACTCCACGTTACCTTCCTCTATAGAAATTCTGTCCAGCAATAGTGTTTTCTACAAATAATTGCTTCTTGCTACCATGCAAGAACTCAGTCATATTCAGAGCCAGATCTTGCTCATAAATCATAATCATGGAAATGGAGAAGTAGGTAACTTGTGTCACATAACACCCCCCCCACACTTTCTGACACTTATTAATTGCCAAAGTGGAGATTTTGTTAACAGCTTTGCCAGATATTGGTTTTATTACTTAGAATGTCTAATGAACAGAGTTTAAAATGCCAGTCATTATCAAAAGAGCTGTTCACCATTTTCTGCCTTACCTTGTCGGTAAACTGGCTTTGTTTATAAAGCGGCTGCTATAAACATTCCTCACTTGCATAGTTCAACTCAACCAAGAAAATGCTCCATTAATAAATAGACAAGCTACTTTTAGAGTTTACTGAAGACAGATTAAGGAGACTTGAAATTATAGTAATATGTTGTTACCCACTGGTTTACTGAGTGCATTTCTGTGTCATAAAATGACCAGGACCTGAAGCCTAATTTTCTCAGTGTTACAACAGTAAATTGTACATTTATAAATATTTTGTTATAATTTGTACAACTTATTTCCTCAGTTTTATATTTCAGGAACTATGAAAATATGACTGTTGGTACATGCTTACATGGAGTTCTAATAAGAGAGCAAAAAAAAATTAGTCAAAATGTACCAGAATTTTTTATCAAGTGGATTATGTAATGTTAACCGTAAGTAGGGAGAAGTGTCAGCTTAGGAAGTTTTAAAGTAAACTTTTTAACCTAGAAGCATAAAGACTACAAGAAGAGGTTACATTGTGTTTTTAGCGTGTCCAAATATGTATCAACAAATTTGATCATTGGGAATCTAGACTTGATAGAGCGTTTTATAGAGTAGTTTACATATTAGTATACCTAGCATAAAAGATTATTTCATTTAACATGTAGTTAAAATGTAAATAGTATTTTATTTTTGCTGTTTCTAAATGATGTCGTAGTAGCTTCCAGTGTATTTGTTAGATAATAAGAGTTCAGGCCTAATAACAAAAAAAAATCACAATCCATTGGTAACCCAAGAATCTTGTTTTATTTAACTAGGACTGTTAGCAAACTCCTTGATTAAGCCTATTTCTGAGGCTGTTGAATAGCAGCAAGCATCCTGCTTGGTATTCAGCGCCTTTGTCGCATATCCCTGTGGTATGAGTGCTTAGAAAAATTAGGCACTTAGGTGTCTATTTTGTGCAGAGGGCTGAGCATACAGCATGATAGGCAATGAGGTATTCTTTTATTTAATGAACACTAAAAAGTGTTTTGCAGCTTTACTTTCCCTCCTCTGCTTTGTAGCATATGTGGTATGTTTTCCATACAGATTTCTGAATCTTAGTTTTTTAAACTTTTTAAATGTGAATATCACCAACTTGCTTCTAACTCTGTCTTAAGCAAACAGAACAGATACAAATGTAGATTAATTATATCAGCCTAGCTCCAAAGCCTAAGAGTTTTAAATTCCAGGTAGAATAATTTTTTAAAAAGAAAAATAGATGTCAATGTTATGTAGAGGAACAAAGGAACAAAATTGCGAATACTTAAATTAATGTAAAAAATCACTTTTAGCAGTGTCTATAAGTCAAAATATCTTTGACTTGTGCATGCTATATATATATATATATGTATATATATCAGAAAAAATAATTGGCAGACTGTGCTTGCAGCTGCAGTGTTCCCTGGGTGGCTGCAAATTAATGTTAAGTCTTTAAACTTTATGGTACATAGACTATTAAATATCTTTCTTTGAAGTTTGTGTAAATATAGTAGACAAATTTCAAGTATATTAGCCCAAAAAAATGTATTTTTTGCAAATACCAAGGCTAATAGTTTTTTTGTTTAAAATACTAGCTTGATGATTTGCTTTAGAAACTGAATTTCTACCAGTGCCTTGCAACTTAAAGTGAGTCTGTCACATAATTATAGTAGTGAGATATTGCTGAATATGTAAGACTAAAACTCTCCATAAAGGGTACATTTGGGCAGAACACTAAAAAATGACCTTTGGCTTAAAATATTATATGTGCATACAAAAAAATGGGTTCCACTTCAGCTGTCTCATTCTGTCTGAAGAAAAATGTTTAGCCATGAGTTAAAAGGACCTCCATGTAATATATATATTTGTGATGGAATAGCTGAGACTGGGTAATTTTGTCAGTTTCCTTTAGTGACATCAAAATTTTTGTAGTGATACAAGTCTTTCAAAGGAAAAATTCTTGTAGAATCTGATTCTATGTTACTAACAATTTAGTAGAAAGTTGTGTCATTGAGGGGAATACACACAGTGCTGTGGTACTTTATTTTTTATGTAGATTTTGGTTTTAGACTTATTTTCAGCTATTGATTATATTATCTTCCTTACCTACCTCACCCTTGAAGTCTTAACTGTAATTCTCTTACCAATATGTACCACTATAGTAAGTAATACAGTGAAAATAAATTCTTATCTGGCATACTTATCTCTGAACAGATGTATATGACTACTTTTGTTTTTTTAAAGTAAAATTAAAATTCATAACCTTTAGAAAATTGAGATTTAGAAATGGAAACTTAGAAGAGACTATTTAAAATTACCTCATATTTTATTTTCCTGTCTCTAAGCTACCTTGCTCATCAGTTGGGGATGTGAAAGCTGTAAAGTCTTGTTTCCCAAAGTGCAGGTGCATTTTTTCTTGTTTAGCTAGGCAACATAAATAACAGTTAAATTTACATAATTCTTAAATACATTAGTTTTAGTTCGTTAGCTGTTTGTGTAACAAAGGAACCACTCAATAGGTGACAGAGTCCTGCTGCAGATGTGAGTTCCTTCCAGTGATACCCCAGAGAATCTCTGAAATTCAGAGTCAGCTTGTTCAGGGAATAGACTCAGCTGAGATCACTACTAACAGGCCTCTCAGAGGAGACTCTTTACAAAACCACTGAAAAAAATGAGGTTTTTTCTGTATCGATATGAAAAGAAATCCAGAGATTTGAGGAAAATCAAGTAAATGACAGATAAGAAGGACTAGCATGAAGAAACAGAACAGTTGATCCTCAAACATAAATATCGTAGGAAGCAGGAGGGTAAGTTCCCAGTATCCTAGGTTACAGAGTGCAGTGGATCCACCAACCATAGAAAGCTGCTGTGAGAAAGAGTAATCAGAGACCAAGAAAGTCCTTGGAATTCAAGATACATACGATTGCTAAAGTAAATATTCTATCAAGGACTAAAGAATAGACTAGACATTGTTGAAGATCTAATTTGATGACATATGAAGCAGGTAGAACAGATGTTGGAAATACGAGGAAAATTATTTTTAAAATGGACAAAACATACATTATTTATCTCATAAAATGCAAATGTTAGGAAGAAAATAGTTTTTTAAATTGAAGAAAGTGGCACGGTGGCTCACCCCTGTAATCTCAGCACTTTGGGAAGCTGAGGCAGATAGATCACCTGAGGTCAGGAGTTCGAGACCAGCCTGACAAACATAGTGAAACCCATCCCTACTGAAAATACAAAAAAAAAAAAAAAAAAAATTAGCTGGGCATGGTAGTGTGCGCCTGTTATCTGAGCTACTCAGGAGGCTGAGGCAGGAGAATTGCTTGAACCAGGGAAGCGGAGGTTGTAGTGAGCCGAGATTACGCCACTCACTGCACTTCAGTCTGGGCAACAAGAGCGAAAGTCCATCTCAAAAAATGAAGGAATGAATGAAAAAGAGAGCGGGGGAGGGGAGGAGGGAAAGAAAGAGACTTAAGAATTACTTTTACATCAAAGGGAATTATTTTAAACCTAGAATTCTATCACCTGCCAACCATGAATCAGGTAAAAAGGCTAAAGAAAAACATCCTTGGATACACTTTCTATTCCTTTTCTGGAAAATTATTCAAATATATTACTTTTTAGTGATACAAAATATAAGACTAAAATATATGGAGACTTACAATTTTTTTTTTTTTTTGAGATCTTGCTGTATTGCCCAGGCTAGTCTTGAACTGATGGGGTCAAGGGATCCTTCTGTCGAAGCCTCCTAAGTAGCTGGGACTATAGATGTGTGCTACCATGCCCGGTTCTAACTCAAGATTTGGATTAAAAAAAATTTCAGAATGACAGCAACAAGCAATTGGCATATTTTAGAACAAAATTTCAGAGAACTTTTTGAAGTATGTTATCAAGAAAAAAGTAGTTCCTGGTACTTGTATTGTGTGAATTTGATTGAGAGTTTATTGTGTCATGCTGTTGATGATATGATGGTATTTTGTACTGATGAACAAGAAAAAAGACAAAAACTCTAGGGTAAATACGATGCAGTCTAAAATAATAGCATGATTTTAGACTTCTCATGAAGTATAAGCATGATTTTTGAAATGACAGTAGGTCAGGTAATTTAAAAGGGCCAAGAGGACAAGCCTAAGTTTTAAAAGTTCTCTTTATTATTTCCAAGTTAATTAAATTCAAATAAAATCAAGTGTAATGCTTTAAAATAAGCTATTAAAAATGTTTCTCCTGGGTGGTGGGATTATTTTATAGGTAACTTTTTATTCTTTTACCCATTTCTCTCTGGCTTTCTAGCATAAAGTTTTATAACAGAAGTACAATAAATGTTATTTTAAAATAAAATAAAGATCACTAAAATACAGCTTAGGACTTTTTTAAATGTACTTAGCCCATCTGAATAAAAAGGCCATATAAACAAACACCATTCCCAATGTAAAGATAATTTTTCTTAGTAGTAATCCTACTGTTAAAAGAATACCTAGTCAGACGTGGTGGCTCACGTCTGGAATCCCAGCACTTTGAGAAGACAAAGAGGGCAGATTACTTGAACTCAGGAGCTTGAGACAAGCATAGGCAACATGGCGAAACCCCATGTCTACAAAAAAAAATGGCCAAGCATGGTGGTGCACACCTGTAGTCCCAGCTACTTTAGGGAGTTGAGGTGGGAGGATCGCTTGAGCCCAGGAGGTTGAGGCTTCAGTGAGCTGTGATCACACCACCACACTCCAGCCAGGGCAACAGAGCTAGATCCTGTCTCAAAAAAATAAGACCAGTTTATAATGACTAGTTTATAATTAAGATTCAAGGCATGACTTTTTTCTTTATTAAACTATATTAATAGTTTGTATGTAAATCAAGATATTTATGTCTGAGATGTGAATATCTCAAAATCAAGTAAAGGGTAGACAATTACCAAATTCATATATGAAATTCAATTTTAATCTTAGGTGAGTATGTTTAATAGCGTTTTGTTTTCTTAATTTAAAACTCAAACACTTATGTAAATTAATAACAGCAAATCTCATTTAAAATAATACTTTGTTCTAGAGACTAGATTTTTGTGGCAGGGTTATTTTATCAGTATACTCAATCATGAAATAAAGGTAGAATATATTTATTCAGATGCTTATGGAAAGGCCACAAAGTATGGTATCATTTTATTGGATGTTTATACAGTTGTCTTACTTATAGTAGGTGTCTTTTATATACTAAGAAGTAACATAGCATGATGGTTGTACCAATTTTGGAGTCAGAAATTTGGGTTTGAAGATGTAGCTCTGCCATTTACTAGCTTAATTGTCACGACAGATGTATTATTAACATTACATAGTAATATTCTGGACATGTAAGATGGACATAGATATATGAGACAGTTTATAGACTTGCATAAATATTCATTTTAACCTTTTACCAACGCTTACTTTCAGCGAAAAGTTCTCTACTTAGCTGTAGAAACTTTTGACAAATTAATTATATACTGGCATTAAATTGCAGTTAGCAAATGCAACAAAGTTTATATTATTGTGTCCCTCCCCTATTTGCTATCTCCACTCCATTTCTTTTCCCTTTTAAGAAGTACTAGAAAATATTTTACACAAATGACTGGCAATTATGACTAGTACTTTTATGATAGAAGTAAAAATTCCACCAAACACTAATACATTAAAAATTAGATATAAGAAAATAAGTTTCTTGATTTACTCTATTTCTTCTTTCCTTTCATGCCTCCCTGCACCTCTCCTTCCCCATGCATGAAAAGTTTATATCTACATATTTCCATTGTTTATTTGAAAGACTGAAGGTTTCCATTGCCCTTATTCTAAAGGACCACATACTTCCAATTGTCGCCCTGTAATAAGTGAAATAAGTGCCTGGAGTGAGCTTGAATCTTGTTGTCTTCAGTCTTGTAGTACAGTGTTAAACAAGTAAGGGATTAGACTTTGGTCTTCTAAAATTGACATATGTGCCTTATTGAATTTGGCAGTATTTGATGTCAAAAGTACTTTACTTGAAAGTTTTTAATTTACATGATACATTCTTCTCTTTTTTGTAAGTGATGAGTTACTATTTATCTTATGCATGGTATATGTGCCAGGTATGCCAGGCATTTCACATAAATTAGTTAAATCCTTACAACAGTCCTGTGAGCATTAATTCCTAATACTAGATTACTGACCTTTTACATGTCAGAGCAAAGATTCAAACCTAAACTAATGCCAGAACCGTGTGATTTTGCACTACACCGGGCTGATTGTTGCCGAGTATACAAAATTCAGAGTCAGATGATCCTGCTGTTAACATGTAACTGAAGTATGAATTTTTTGTACATTTATTTGATTTAATTACACCTATTTTGAAGTGTACCAAGACAATTCTTCATTATGCTTGAATGTAACACTTTCTATTGGGCAAAAAGGATGCTGAAAATGAAATAAATTAATAATTTTTGTTTGTTTGGTTTTTTGCCATTGAGCCTACTATTAACTAATTTTAAATCCTTGGGCTCATGCCTGCAATCCCAACACTTTAGGAGGCAGAGGGAGGAGGATCACTTGAGGCCACGAGTTCGAGACAAACCTGGGCAACAGCAAATCCCATCTCTACCAAAAAAAAAAAAAAAAAAAGGGCCTGGGTGTGGTGTGCATCTGTAGTCCTAGCTATTTGAGAGGCTGAGGCAGGAGGATCTCGTGAGCCCAGGAGCTCAAGGTTACAGTGAGCTGTAATCATGCCACTACACTCCAGCCTGGGCAACAGAGGGAGACCCTGTCTTAAAAAAAAAATTTTTTTTTTTAATTATAGGGCTGCTTTTTACTGTAAGTGTACTACAATATCATTATATCTAGGCTAATTTTGTTATTTTAAAACATCCAGTTACTGTTGTAATTGCCTCATAAAATCGTATGTGTTTTAAAAAACTTTGAAATCAGAATCCAGATAAAGTTCATGTATTGCAATTGGTTTTGTCTGAGTATCTTTTAATCTATAGATATTTCCCTTCCTTTCTTTCTTATGTTCTTGCAGTTTTCTGTTGAAATAACCTGATACATTTCCCTGACAAATTTTCTCAGAGCCTGGATTTTGAGTATTGCATCTCTATAGTTTGTTTGTTTGTTTTTTTTCTTTTTGAGACAGTTTCGCTCTTGTTGCCCAGGCTGGAGTGCAATGGCAGTCTCAGCTCACTGCAGCCTCCACTTTGGGGTTCAAGCGTTTCTCCTGCCTCAGCCTCCTGAGTAGCTGGGATTATGGGCACCTGCCATCTCACCTGGCTAAATTTTGTATTTTTAGTAGAGACGGTTTTACCATGTTGGCCAGGCTGGTCTCAAACTCCTGACCTAAGGTGATCCACCCACCTCAGCCTCACAAAGTGCCGGGATTACAGGCATGAGCCACTGCGCCTAGCCCATAGTTTCTTTTAAAGCACATTTTTTCAAGTGTTTTCTTATCTTAGTTTCCAGTTTTTACAGTTTACCTATAGTGATTTCAATGTTGAGAGAAGAAATTGCTTGTAGGGAATTTGCTGGAGTTTAACAGGAGATCGTAATGTTAACTTTAACAGTTCTGATCAGTTTTAATTTTTGTCAAGACTGAGATGAACATTGGACTTTTTTTGAAACATTTCTGGCACTCAGTATTAACATAAACTTGTCGTACAATTACTACAATCATTTACATAATCATTTTGCCCATAATTTTAAAATCTTATTTTTCTTTTTATTTTTTTTGAGACAGAGTCTTGTGCTGTCACCCAGGCTGGAGTGCAGTGGTGCGATCTCGGCTCACTGCAACCTCCACCACCTGAGTTCCAGCGATTCTACTGCCTCAGCCTCCCGGGTAGCTGTGACTACAGGTACGCGCTACCATGTCCAACTAATTTTGTATTTTTAGTAGATGGGGGTTTCACCATGTTGGCCAGGCTGGTCTCAAACTCCTGACCTCAGGTGGTCCACCTGCCTTGGCCTCCCAAAGTGCTGGAATTATAGGCGTGAGCCACCGCTCCTGGCCTAAAACCTTATTTTTCATTGCTGTTCCTCAAAATGTTGATAGTCTTAGTGACTTTCTTTGTTACAATATCTCTCTCCCTCTAAGTGAAGTAAGTATTTCAAGTAAGTTCTTTAATTTTCCTTTGCTTCACAATTGAATAGTCTTTCAGTGAGCTTCTGAAGAACATGAAAGATTTACTTTTTTTTTTTTTTTTTTTTTGAGATACTCTTGCTATGTTGCCCAGGCTGGAGTGCAGTGGAGTCATCTCGGCTCACTGCAACCTCTGCCTCCTGGGTTCAAGTGATTCTCCTGCCTCAGCTTCCCGAGTAGCTGGGATTACAGGCACCTGCCACCATGCCTGGTTAATTTTTGTATTTTTAGTAGAGACGGGGTTTCACCATGACGGTCAGGCTGGTCTTGAACTCCTGATCCCAGGAGATCCTCCTGCCTCTGCCTCCCAAAGTGCTGGAATTACATGCGTGAGCCACCACGCATGGCAAAGATTTATTTTACCTAATCGTTTCCTTATTTATCTTAATTGTATTATTACTTGTGTCTGCAGTTTTTTATATTCATAAAATATATATTCAAATAATTATACAAATACCATTATATAAACATGGTGCCATTATATGAAATAAGAAATTTTGTTTGGCAAAAATGTTCAACAGCTGAGAAAACCGGGAGCTCAGTGTAGGAAGACAGGCAAGTCAGTGCATGTGTGAAAGCTCTTACATGAGAGCTAAGGATGATATGTGAAGCAAATCAAATAGCAAATCTGTGTTCCGCATGGCAGTTACTATGGCAAGTCATGGCACAGGGATGAAATGTTTGGCACCTCTTCAAATTGCTGAGTTTAGAGGAAACATCAGCAGTGAATTATCCAGACAGTAGTTGCCACCTGGATACTACACAAAATTATATAGTGAATAAATTTGTATTTGTTGTTTGTATCTCTTTCTACACTTCTCTCTTATCCCACCATAAGCACCCCCACTTAATTTCTTGATGTTTTAGTACAGTTCTGAAACTCATTGTACATTTAACATTAAGCACCTACTATGTTGTTAGGCCTTATGAAAGTCCCTCTGTGTAGATCACAGGCTTATATTTGAAGTAACTTTTGAATAATGTGGAAAACAAAAGCAGAAGATTACAGCTACCATAGTGATGCTACTGTCTCTCCAGAAGACCTCCAAATTCCATAAATGGGCCTTTTTTCCCCTCAGAAACCACACTCTAACCCCTCTCTTCCTTCACCCTACATATATAACGTATACAAGTTTCTCATTCCCTGATTGCTATAGATGGTGCTCTTAATAAAGTGCTGCTTTTATAAGTTTACAGAAAGCTAAATTGTGTGTGTTTAACACTTACCTAGAATACGTAGAATGCATTGGAGTATTGTGGAGCAGATAGCTTTTTCTTTCTCCCTTGCCTTTTCTGGGAAACAGACAATATTTGACTTCTTATGTCCCAGTGATCAGTATGACAGGGATAAAAGTGCACACCTTTTGAAATGATTCTAAACCAGTGATGTTCCCAAGGAGTGATTAGGAGGTTAACTTTACCTCTTTCCAAAGCACTTCAAATAAACATATAATCTAAGTAAATTCCAATGCAAATACACTCTCTAGTTTACTTCCCATCTTCTTTCCCACAACAGATTACTACCCTAATCCCTTCCTATATATACATTTTTTTAAAAGGCTAGTCAAATGAAACAGTGGGAGTAGAAAAAGAATAAATCTGTAACTGGCTGTGATCAGTTAGTTCTAAACACCATTGCACTTGTACTAACATGTATAAATTCCTGACTGCTCCTCTCCCTGACCATTAATCTGAAATATCTTGGTAAACAGTTGGGAAATAATAAAGAGAAACTGATTAGAATCCACATAAATATGCATGAAAGTTTGGGGAAGAGGACGTACTACACTAGTATGGCTAATGTGTTCAGCAAGAAGCAATGAAAGGAAAGTCATGGTAGAACTCATACCCTGGGCTGCACCCCTTGGTAGGTGACCCTGGAAAAACTGCTTAGTGGCTCGATTTGTCTCTTAAATGAGGATAATAATAGCTGTTGTGAAGACCAAATATTTGCTCAGCAAATAATAGGGCTTAATAAATAGTAGTAGTGGCTGTTCTGAGTGCAGTGGTATTTACAAGTAATTGATGACAACTAGTTACAGATGTCTTTGTTGCTACCCCACTCACACTACTTCACACCTGACTAGCCTAAAAACAATGGTGGTGATAGTGAAGATGGTGGTCCAGATTTTGAGAGTTGTTTATCATCATTGGAGTTTTTATGTTACCCTACAGTAAGGAGCCCTCAGGTGAGAATAAGAAATGATAGGTAGTACTGGTCACATTGTGGTTTAAGTGATTACTGATCTAGCCAAGGAATGATGAGACCCTGAGCTGAGATAGTATTAGTGGGAATAGAGAGAAAATAGACTTTGAGTCCAGGCTGGGCACAGTGGCTCACACCTGTAATCCCAGCACTTTGGGAGGCCAAGGTGGGAAGATTGCTTGAGGCCAGGAGTTCAAGACCAGCCTGGGCAACATAGTGAGTCCCCATCTCTACAAAAAAACTAGTCAGGTATGGTGGCGTGCACCTGTAGTTCTAGCTACTGGGGAGGCTGAGGTGGGAAGATAATTTGAGTCCAGGTGGGAGGCTGCAGTGAGCTATGATTACACCACTGCATTCCAGCCTGGGCAACACAGCAAGACCCTGCCTCTCAAAAAAAAAAAAAAGCGAGAGAGTCCAGAAATCAAAACTCTGAACAGTTGAATTTGGAAGCTGAGGAACTGAGAGAATTTGAAATGGCTCTGAGAGGTTTAAATTTGAATAGCTTGATTGGTTGGTATGCCACGGAGGTGAGTAGTACTGGCTTTAAGCAGTATGAGGAAGCAATTGTGGAAGGAAAAGTAATGAGTTGAATGTTTTCAGTTTTGTTTTTGAGGTAGTTGAAAGGAGTCCAGGAATATCCAGGTTAGTCAGTTGAATTTCAGAGGAAAGATTGGAAGTAAAGACTGGGACTTGACTATAAGTTTTTTTTAAGTTTAAAGTTATGGTGTATTTAGTTTTGAATCATCACCTACTCCTGAAATATATGTGACAGTAATTATATTTTATAAAAATGCATAATTATTAATACAATTCAAATGTTTTAAAATCATCTCCTTCTCATTAGGCATGTGAAATGTCGTTACTTTGTCAAATGTCAACATGAGAATAGATATCATGTGTCAACACCCCTCTGCCTATTATTTTTTTAAGAGATTTTGAGGGAGAGATTTACAGTATATACTGTTATCGCCCTGCATTGGCCACATCTTCTTCATTTGGTTGCTGTTACATTAGTATACCTACAAGAAAAGATAGAAATTGATGGGTCAGGCAAACAGTTAAGCCTAAGGATAGTAGAAAATTCAAATAACATTTTCACCATTCTTTAAATGTTACAGTCTTAGTTGGAAATATCTGAAGTAGCCTTGAGATGTACAAGAACTTTCAAATGCATTTAGATGCATTTAATAACAAAATGGAGCTTAATTTTTTTTATGGAGAAGAAAAATGCCACCCAGGTGCGGTGGCTCATGCCTGTAATCCCAGCACTTTGGGAGAGCGAGGCAGGTGGATCACCTGAGGTCAGGAGTTGGAGACCATCCTGAGGAACATGGAGAAACCCCGTTTCTACTAAAAATAAAAAATCAGCCGGGTGTGGTGGCAGGTGCTTGTAATCCCAGCTGAGGCTAAAGGGGAGAATTGCTTGAACCCGGGAGGCAGATGTTACAATGAGCCAAGATTGCACCACTGCACTCCATCTCAAAAAAAAAAAAAAATGCCTTAATACAGATTGTAATAAAATGTTTTAACAGTCGCTTAACCTATTTCTCATTTTCATTCCTCGTTTCCCAAATAAAATTGTTGAGAATAAATTGAAATGATCAACAGTAGAAATTTTTAAAGAGCATTTTTTTGGTCAGAAATAATTGTATAAAATGTTTTATTAGTCTGGGCGTGGTGGCTCATGCCTGTAATCCCAGCACTTTGGGAGGCTGAGGCAGGTGGATCACGAGGTCAAGAGATTAAGACCATACTGGCCAACATGGTGAAACCCCATCTCTACTAAAAATACAAAAATTGTTTGGGGGTGGTGGCGCATGCCTATAGTCCCAGCTCTTTGGGAGGCTGAGGCAGAATCACTTGAACCTGGGAGGTAGAGGTTGCAGTAAGCTGAGATTACACCACTGCACTCTAGCCTGGTGACAAAGCGAGACTCTTGTCTCAAAAAAAAAGTTTTATTAAATACAAGTTTAAGTTTAGTTATATAGAAGGCAGAGACTTTAAAAAATGGAAAATAACTAGTATAATAATAAACATGGCCATTTTTTACTTAAGGGAACTTAAGGATTTGCAGATTTCAGATGATTTTTCTCACCACAGCAGTCATCTACTAAGAAAGGCAGAACAAACATTTTTTGAAAAGTTACTGCCCCAGTAGAGTCCAGGACCAGGTTGATCTATGTTCTTGAGTGATTAAATTTAAAAATTGAGGACTGCTCAGGCAAAGAAAGGAAAGTGGTATGCAAGTGAAACAGCACCATGGAGGTGTAGTAGTCTTTGCTGAGGCCCACAGGCTGGCCAGCATCTGGTTGAGCAGCACAGGGTCTTTGCAGATGGCGTTGAGAAACCAGTGTGCAGAGAGATGAGCCTAATGGGCGTGTGTGACTCCAGATCCAGATCCAGAGCCAGGTGAGGGTCATTAACCTGTAGAAATTTCCAGGCTTTCATCATGGACATTAGTGTCAGGATAACTTACTTTAGAATTTACATTCTTTCCTTTGTAAAACATAGAAATCTTTTAAAAGAACCATTAGAAAAAAAAGATGTGTCTGAATTGGAATGCATTGCTTCAAATTGATGAATCAGGAACACAAATGACAAATCAGTTTAGCTCTCAGTTTATGTTTAACTTCCTTTAGAGAATTTGCAGGGCTGGGTGCTAGGCACAGTGGCTCATGCCTGTATTCCCAGTACTTTGGAAGGCCAAGGGAGGTGGATCACTTGAGCTCAGGTGTTCAAGACCAGCCTGGGAATTTTGGTGAAACCCCATTTCTACCAAAAATACAAAAAATATTCTGAAACACATAAAACAATTTGTGACGTTTACATAATTAAACCCTTTAAGTTAGTGTTTTTTAGTCAGTTTTGGATTAAAGAATCTTAATCGAGTTAAATATCTCTCCAAAAAAAGTACTTGTGTGCAGAATGTATAGAACTTGTATTCTTTTTTTTTAATATATATATATTTTTTATTGTACTTTAGGTTCTGAGGTACATGTGCAGATCATGCAGGATTGTTGCATAGGTACATATATGGCAATGTGGTTTCCTGCCTCCATCCCCCCATCACGTTTACAGAACATTTTACCAGCTAATGTTTACCCTTAATCAAGACCCCTGGGTTATTATATGTATAAATGTATATGTATATAAAAATATGTATATTTTTGGTAACTGCAGTTATTTTTCAGTTTTTAACAATTATGGATACATAATAGTTGTACATAATTTGTGGGGTACATGTGATATTTTGCTGTAAGTATACAGTGTGTAAAGATCAAACCAGGGTAATTGGTTTACCTCGAGCATTTATCATTTATTTGTGTTAGGGACATTCTAATTCCTCTCTTTTAGTTATGGGGAAATAGGAAATAAATAATTAACTATAGTTGCGCTATTGTGCTACTGAACACTGCATCTTATTTATCCTATCTAACTGTATTTTTGTACCCATTAACTCTGTCTTATCTCCCCCTTTCCACAACCCTTCCCAGTCTTTGATAGCTGTCATTCTTCTATTTCCATGAGTTTAATTTTAGCTTCCCCATACAAGTGAGAATATGCTGTATTTGTCTTAGTGTGCCTGGTTTGTGTGCCTGGCTTTTTTCACTTAAAGTACTGTCCTCCAGCTCCATCCATGTTGTGGCAAATGATAGAATTCCATTCTTTTCTGTGGCTGAATAATATTCTGTGTATATGAACCAGATTTTCTTTATCCATTTATCTGTTGATAGACATTTAGGTTGATTCCATATCTTGGCTATTGTGAATAGTGCTGCAATAAACATGGGAGTGCAGGTTATCTCTTCAATATACTAATTTCCTCTCATCCCATTTGAAATGACTTTTATCCAAAAGATAGGCAATAATGAATGCTGGCATAAATGTGGAGAAAGAGGAACCCTTGTACACCGTTGGTGGGAATGTAAACAACCACTTTGGAGAACAGTTTGGAGTTTCCTCAAAAAACTACAAACAGAGCTACCATATGATTCCGCAACCCCACTGCTGGGTGTACACCCAAAAGAAAGGAAATCAGTATATCAAAGAGATATGTGCTCCTGTGTTGATTGCAGAACTATATTTTTATACTACATATTGTGATTTTAACATACTCTGTGCTTTTAGAAGTGTCAAAAGGAGCCTTACCGTAGAGCATATTTTCTAGAAAAGCTGTTCTGCAACACTAGCAGTTTTTACATATTGCTGTTGCATTATTTCCATATAAATATGTAGTGATTATGAATTGTTTGAAATGTTTATTGTATAAGCTAGATTTTTCTCTCAGAAAAAAAAAAATTATTTTTCTGACAGTTGTGTTTTGACCAATACCACATTTTCTTTTTTTATTCTAGATTCTGAAGAGGCTCAATCTGTAAATCCTTCTAGTGTTGATGAAAATATTGACTCTGAAACAGAGAAAGACTCTCTCATCTGTGAAAGTAAACAAATACTTCCCAGTAAAACACCTCTTCCATCTGCCCTTGATGAGTATGAGTTCAAAGATGATGATGATGAAGAAATTAATAAGATGATTGATGATAGGCATATTCTTAGGAAAGAACAACGAAAAGAAAATGAACCCGAAGCAGAAAAAACTAGTTTATTTGCAAAACAGGAGAAACCCTTCTATCCTAAATCATTTAAAAATAAAAAACAAAAGCCATCTAGGGTTTTATATTCAAGTACTGAAAGTTCTGATGAAGAAGCTCTTCAGAATAAAAAGATTTCTACTACATGTTCTGTCATCCCTGAAACATCAAATTCTGATACACAAACCAAAAAGGAATATGTAGTTTCAGGTGAACACAAACAGAAAGGCAAAGTTAAAAGAAAATTGAAAAACCAGAATAAAAATAAAGAGAACCAAGAGCTAAAGCAAGAAAAGGAAGGAAAAGAAAATACCAGAATAACAAACTTGACAGTAAATACTGGACTAGATTGTTCAGAAAAGACCAGAGAGGAGGGGAACTTTAGGAAATCTTTTAGCCCAAAAGATGATACTTCATTACATTTATTTCATATTTCCACGGGTAAATCTCCCAAACATTCTTGTGGATTAAGTGAAAAACAGTCAACACCACTAAAACAAGAACATACTAAAACATGTTTATCACCAGGAAGTTCTGAAATGTCGTTACAGCCTGATCTTGTTCGGTATGATAATACAGAGTCTGAATTCTTGCCAGAAAGTTCAAGTGTAAAATCTTGTAAGCATAAGGATAAAAGCAAACATCAGAAAGATTTCCATTTAGAATTTGGTGAAAAAGCAAATGCCAAAATGAAGGATGAAGATCATAGTCCAACATTTGAAAATTCAGATTGCACACTGAAAAAAACAGATAAAGAGGGTAAAACATTAAAAAAACATAAATTGAAACATAAAGAGAGGGAAAAAGAAAAGCATAAAAAAGAAGTAGAAATTGAAAAGGAAAAATACAAAAATAAGGATAGTGCCAAAGAACTGCAGAGGAGTGTGGAATTTGATAGAGAATTTTGGAAAGAGAATTTTTTTAAAAGTGATGAAACTGAAGATCTGTTTTTAAATATGGAACATGAATCCCTAACATTAGAAAAAAAATCAAAATTGGAAAAAAACATTAAAGATGAGAAAACCAAGGAAAAACATGTCTCAAAAGAGAGGAACTTTAAAGAAGAACGAGACAAGATGAAAAAGGAAAGTGAGAAATCTTTTAGGGAGGAAAAAATAAAAGATTTAAAAGAAGAGAGAGAGAACATACCCACAGATAAAGACTCAGAATTTATTTCTTTGGGTATGAGTGCCATTGAGGAATCTATCGGGCTTCATTCAGTGGAAAAGGAAATAGACATTGAAAAACAAGAAAAGCATATAAAGGAAAGTAAAGAAAAATCTGAGAAGCGATTTCAAACTAAAGAAAAGGACATTGAGAAGGAAAGAAAAAACTTTGAAAAGAAGATAAAACATGAGCATAAGTCAGAAAAAGACAAGCTAGATCTTAGTGAATGTGTTGATAAAATAAGAGAAAAGGACAAGCTGTATTTGCATCACACAGAAAAATGCCATAAAGAAGGTGAGAAGAGCAAAAATAATGCTGCTATTAAAAAAACTGATGACAGAGAGAAAAGTAGAGAAAAGATGGATAGGAAACATGACAAAGAAAAGCCTGAAAAAGAGAGGCATCTAGCAGAAAGCAAAGAAAAGCACTTGTTGGAGAAAAAAAATAAACAGTCAGATAACAGTGAGTATACTAAATCAGAAAAAGGCAAAAGTAAAGAAAAAGACAGGGAGCTAGATAAAAAGGAAAAATTTAGAGATAAAGAAAGTATAAATATAGCTAACTCCAAACATGTACAGGAAGAGAAAAAATCAAGTATAGTAGACGGTAATAAAACACAACATGAAAAACCCTTATCCCTTAAAGAAAAAACAAAAGATGAACCTTTGAAAACTCCAGATGGCAAAGAAAAAGATAAAAAAGATAAAGATATAGATAGATACAAAGAACGAGACAAACATAAAGATAAAATTCAACTAAATAGTTTACTCAGACTAAAATCTGAAGCGGATAAGCCTAAACCTAAGTCATCACCAGCATCAAAAGATACCCGGCCTAAAGAAAAAAGGTTAGTGAATGATGATTTAATGCAGACAAGTTTTGAACGAATGCTAAGCCTTAAAGACCTAGAAATAGAACAGTGGCACAAAAAACATAAGGAAAAAATTAAACAAAAAGAAAAGGAACGGTTGAAAAATCGTAACTATTTAGAACTTAAAATAAAAGATAAAGAAAAAACAAAGCATACACCAGCTGAATCCAAAAATAAAGAACTTACTAGGTCAAAGAGTTCAGAATTGACTGATGCTTATACCAAGGAGAAACAACCTAAAGATGCTGTGAGTAACAGATCCCAATCTGTTGACACCAAAAATGTAATGACTTTAGGGAAATCATCTTTTGTTTCTGATAATAGCTTAAACAGGTCTCCTAGATCAGAAAATGAAAAGTCAGGTCTCAGCTCCAGATCTGTATCCATGATTTCTGTTGCTAGTTCAGAAGATTCCTGCCATACTACAGTGACAACCCCAAGGCCTCCAGTTGAGTATGACTCTGACTTTATGTTAGAGGGTTCAGAATCCCAAATGTCCTTTTCCCAGTCACCTTTTTTGTCAATTGCCAGATCTCCTGCGCTTCATGAAAGGGAACTGGACAGCCTGGCTGACTTGCCAGAGCGGATTAAGCCACCATATGCAAACAGACTTCCAACATCCCATCTTAGGTTATCTTCTGTAGAAGATGTTAAACTAATTATAAGTGAGGGGAGACCTACTGTAGAAGTTCGAAGATGTAGCATGCCGTCTGTCATTTGTGAACATACAAAACAATTCCAGACAATATCAGAAGAAAGCAGTCAAGGTAGCTTATTAACTGTGCCAAGAGATACTAGTCCTTCTCCCAAACCTGAGGTATTCTCAAATGTGCCTGAAAGAGACCTTTCAGATGTGTCTAACATCCATTCCAGTCTTGCAGCCTCTCCAACTGGAGCTTCAAACAGCAAATATGTTTCAGCTGATAGAAATATCATCAAGAATACTGCTCCAGTGGGCACTGTAATGGACAGTCCGGTGCATTTAGAGCCATCTAGTCAGGTTGGTGTGATCCAAAATAAATCATGGGAGATGCCTGTTGATAGACTAGAGACATTAAGCACCAGAGACTTTATCTGCCAGCATTCTAACGTACCTGATCAAGAATCCTCTCTTGTGAGTTTTTCTAATTCTGAAAACAAAATATTGAAAGAAAATGCTGATTTTTTATCCCTTCACCAGACTGAACTGCCAGGGAACTCTTACACTCAGGATCCAGCATCCTTTATGCCTTCACAGCAACCTTGCTCTTTCCCCAGCCAGTCACTTTCAGATGCTGAGTCAATTTCTAAACATATGTCTTTGTCATATGTTGCCAATCAAGAGCCGGGTATTTTACAACCAAAAAATGCAGTTCAGATTATTAGTTCTGTTTTAGATACTGATAAGGAATCTACAAAAGATACAGAAAATACTTTTGTCCTAAGAGATATTCAAAAAGCAGATGCCTTTGTCCCAGTATTCTCTGACAGCACTATTCAGGAAGCATCACCAAACTTTGAGAAGGCTTATACTTTACCAGTGTTACCATCAGAAAAGGACTTTAATGGAAGTGATGCCTCTACCCAGCTAAATACACATTATGCATTTAGCAAACTAACTTATAAGTCTTCCAGTGGCCATGAAGTTGAGAACAGCACAGTTGATGTTCAGGTTATTTCACATGAAAAGGAAAACAAAGTAGAGAGTTTGGTTTTAACTCATTTGAATAGGTGTGATTCTGATTTATGTGAAATGAATGCAGGGATGCCAAAAGGAAACCTAAATGAACAAGATAATCCAAAACATTGTCCTGAAGGTGAAAAGTGTTTGCTTTCTATAGAAGATGAAGAATCTCAACAAAGCATTTTATCAAGCCTGGAAAACCATTCACAACAGTCAGCTCAACCAGAAATGCATAAATATGGTCAGTTAGTTAAAGTAGAATTAGAAGAAAATGCCGAAGATGATAAAACTGAAAACCAAGTCCCTCAAAGAATGACTAGAAACAAAGCAAATACAATGGCAAATCAAAACAAACCAATTCTTGCTAGCTGTACACTGTTATCAGAAAAAGACAGTGAATCCTCATCTCCTAGAGGAAGAATAAGATTAACAGAAGATGACGATCCTCAAATTCACCATCCACGGAAAAGGAAAGTGTCACGTGTACCTCAGCCTGTGCAAGTGAGTCCCTCTTTACTACAGGCAAAAGAGAAAACTCAGCAATCTCTGGCAGCCATTGTAGATTCTCTGAAACTAGATGAGATTCAGCCATACAGTTCAGAGAGAGCAAATCCATATTTTGAATACTTGCACATAAGGAAAAAAATTGAAGAAAAACGCAAATTATTGTGTAGTGTGATTCCTCAAGCACCTCAGTATTATGATGAATATGTAACATTTAATGGATCATATCTCCTGGATGGAAACCCCTTAAGCAAGATTTGTATTCCCACAGTAAGTAATGTCATCACTTACTATACACCTGCAACGCTGTCCAATAGAAGTATAACGCCACATACATAATTTGAAGTTTTCTAGTAGCCACATTTTTCAAAGTAGAAGCAGGTAAAATTTGTTTTAATAAATGCTTAACCAAGTATATCCAAAATACTGTTTCAACATGTAATCAATTTAGAACAAGTATTAATGAGATATTTTAACGTTTTTTAAACTAAGTGTGAAATCTGGTATGCTTACAGCACATCTCAATTCAGACAAGTCACATTTCAGTGGGGACTGAGTAACCCTGTGTGGCTGGTGGCTGCTTACTGGACAGCACAAGTCTACAGTATTTTCTTTTTCTTTCCTGCTTTTCTTTTTGCTTCAAAGAAGGCATGTTTTTATTTCTTGGAACGTTAATGCCTCCACATATACTTTTAAGCCCATTCTTTCCAGTCTTCTGTGGAACCTTCCTCTATTCAAACACTGTTCTTGCTAGTATTTTTTTTTTTTTCATTTTTCCCTCTCCATTGACCTTTATCCACTCTGAATGTAGTTGGGTCACCTCTATCCTGGTGAGAAAAAAAGTTCTCCCATGACTGTGTGAGTTTATCAAGCTTACTCTGTCCAAGTGTAATCTCTGCATGATTTCTCTGTCTCATTTGCTATTAATTCCTTTACCATTTTGCACTGGAAGAGGTCATCATTGAGCCCATAATTGCCAGATTCATTGGACCCATTTTTCTCTTTGATATGTCAAATTTGGCATTATGACCACTTCATAAAATTCTTCCCTCCCTGTTCTTGCATGTTGGTGCTCTCTTCTGGTTCATTTGCCTCACTGACTAATCTTTATTTAATTTTCCTTTTTTTCTTTTTTTTTGGGTGGGGGGAGACAAAGTCTCACTATATTGCATAGGCTGGTCTTGAATTCCTGGCCCCACGCAATCCTTCTGCCTCAGCCTCCCAAAGTGTTGGGATTACAGGTGTGAGCCAGCACACTCAGCCCTTTTTGTATATTTTTTAGTGACTCATTTTCTCTACACCCACCCTTTATTTTTATTTTAATATTTTCTTTCTTATAGCTCACTACAACTTCAAACTCCTGGGTTCAAGCAATCCTCTCATCTCAGCCTCCTGAGTAGCTGGGACTACAGGCACATACCACCATATCTGGCTAGTGCTTTGTTTTTTGTTTGTTTGTAGAGATGAGGTCTCACTCTGTTGCCCAGGCTGGTCTCGAACTCCTGGGCTCAAATGATCCTCCCACCCCGGCCTCCCAAAGCTGTGGGATTCCAGGCATAAGCCACCACACCTGGCCTACTCACCCTTTTAATATGAGTTCACTGGTCATCCATTCTTTCGTTGACTTTTTGCTTATGTCTTTTTTAAATGTGGAAATTATCTATATATCTGTGGTTTCAGTAGTCTTCCAAGTGTCAAGTAGTTCCCTAAAATTCTTACCTGGTTGTATCATCTCTGACCTCCAAAACCAAATATTGGTACTTCCCCGGACATCACTACCTAAATTAAATACCCTTCTGACACCTTGTTATAGATTGGGTTCCCCAGGAAACAAATGCTGAGATTGTGTGCAAGAGGCTTATTGGTGGGTTTCATCAAGAATAAATGAATGAGGGAAGCAGAATTGAGCAAAGCAAGAAGTGAAATGCAGTTGCAACAGTGACCTCAGCTGAATCCACAAGACCTCTGAAGTGGATGGCCCTTCTGATAGGTGACTTCTCAGGAAGGGAGCATGCCCTTGGGCACACCAGTGCTCAGATGAGCGCCTCATTCTTGCACTAAAACTTTAAACTTAACATGTACCAAAGGGAATTAGTTACCCCTAACTTTCTGAGAAACAAATCTGTATTCATTAGAACTGACACCAGAGTAGAAAATGAGCAGTCACCAAATTCTAACCATTGTGCCTTCGAACTCCAAAATCTATACCTTCTACCATTGTCTTGGTATTATCTCTTACTTAATATAATCATTGTGACAACTTTTTCTTTTTACTTCTGGCCTCTTTTCTGCTAGAGCATTCTCTGTTGTTGTTAAGTTTCTACTTTTAAAACAATAAAAAGCCATTTCCCTACTTAAATACCTAAGATGTGATTAACTGGCTTTCCATTATCTACAACTTAAAATCCAAATGGTAACCCCTGCATAACCATGCATTTCGTGATCTGACCTCAGTCTGACCTCTCCAGCTTCATTTTCTCACTGCTTCCAAACATACCCAGTATCTCAGCCAAACTGAACTCTTTAACAGAAATTTCATCTTCACTGCTTTTGTAATGCTGTTCCCTCCACCTGAAATGCCCTTCTCTCCAGGTCCCTTCTCTGTCCTTTTTTGTCTCTGCCTTTGTTTCAACTGTGATGTCACCTTTGTAGGAAATCTTGTTGAAGCAGAATTGCTTGGGTCATCCTTATGCTTTCTTTATAATGTAGTTAATCATGTACATGTCTGCCTCTGCCTGTGAGCTCTAATACACTTACAGATTGAGTCCCAAATTTATCTTTAGCCCTGAATACACTACTGACCTGACCTCCATAACCACGTTCCTAGCTGCTTCTGGACACCTGAATGTCCCACAAGATCCTTAAAATCGTGTCTAATGCCAAACGATTATCTTACCTCAAAAGTACTTTTTGCCCTCTTTACTTTGGTTATTGTCATTGTCTGCTATCTAATTTCCCCGACTGGGAGCCCAAGATTCAACCTTCATCTCTTCTCTGCCCCACTTCAAACCAGTCACTAAGTCATGTTCATTCACCTCTGCCATGCAAGGACTTTGTTAGTTCCTTAGACTCATTCAGATATGTAAATATTGCATATTCAAATATTCATCTTATTGTACATGCAAGTCATAATTACGTGCTAAGCACTGTGCTAGTAACCAGATATCAGAGATGAACCAAATAGACATTCTGAATTGCTGCCATAGGTTTCTAGTCCTCATCTAATCTCTCCTCTCAATCTTGCCTTCTTTCTGTCTGGGTTCATTGTAAAGCACAGATCTGATTTTGTGACTAGTGGGCTAAACATCTTCAGGGACTCCCAGTTTTCTATAGGCTAACCTTCCTATTCCTTCTTGTATACAAGATCCTTCTCATACTGTCCTAGGCTTGGCTCCAGTTACTCCTCTAATGTGTACTTGGAGTCCTCTGACTATTCTGTGCTGTTTGACGGACATTCCTTCTTTCAAAGCCCAGTTCAAAAAAGATCAAAAAGTTGGAAGAAAGATGGTTTTTAGTCCCATATCCACAGAATATACCTGATGCTAGTGCCTTTTGAATCTTAAAAAGATTGAGATTTAGATGGCAGTAGTAGTGGATGAAAAATAAGGGATTGTAGGATGAGAGTGGTGCTCATGCCTGTAATCCCAGCACATTAGGAGGCCAAGGCAGGCAGATCATCTGAGGTCAGGAATTCGAGACCAGCCTGGCCAATGTGAAGAAACCCCGTCTCTACTAAAAATACAAAATTAGCAGAGCGTGGTAGTGTATTACCTGTAATCCCAGCTCCTCGGGAGGCTGAGGTGGTAGAATTGCTTGAACCTGGGATGCAGAGGTTGCAGTGAGCCGAGATCACGCCATTGCACTCCAGCCTGGGCAACAAGAGCAAAACCTCCATCTCAAAAAAAAAAAAAAAGGTGGGGGGTTGTAAATAAATTTGTTATTCTTTCAGCAAAATAATCTGTTAATGAGTCAAAAAATATAAAGCTAGTAACTTTCTTGTTTATTTCATTCCCCAACTTTATTTTCCCTTAAAGAGTAAGAAATTTTACCTGAAATAATATATAGTGACATAGGCTTGAAATAGAGGTATAACTAAAGAACAAATTTAAGTTAGAACTTTGCACAAACTATTTCAGTAAAAATCATTTTAGATGAACTATATTAGGTTGCTGCCTTAATCTGTTTACTACATATGTATACATTTATTGTGTGTATATATACATACACACATATGTAATCTGTATGTATTGTAAACAAATGTGTATATGTTCGTATGTCACCTTTTCTTACTCTTGCAAAGGTGCTGTAATTCAAGTTTGACTTCCTTCAAACAATTCTCAGAATATGTCTGGTTATATTAGAAGTTTGGTGTGGCCAGGCACAGTGGCTCATGCCTGTAATCCCAGCACTTTGGGAGGCCAAGGCAGGTGGATCATCAGGGGTCAAGGGTTCGAGACCATCCTGACCAACAAGGTGAAACCGCGTCTCTGCTAAAAAATACAAAAATTAGGCATGGTGGCGGGCACCTATAATCCCAGCTACTTGGGAGGCTGAGGCAGAAAAATCGCTTGAACCCGGGAGGCAGAGGTTGCAGTGAGCTGAGATCGCGCCATTGCACTCCCAGCCTGGGAGACAAAGCAAGACTCTGTCTCAAAAAAAATTTTTTTTAATTTTATCAAATATTATTCTAAAAGGGACTATAAAGAGAGGAGAGAAATATTCCTGAATGTAGTGGGAAGTTATTTTTATTTTTTAATGAGAATTACTAAAGTAGTGAAACACAGCACAATATAGTAGAAAGCACTGTAGGTTTCCAGTTGGCATATATGACTGTAAGTCAGGCTTTTGCTACCAACCCACTGTGTGATACTGAATTATTTATTTCCCATCTCTGATCCTTAGTTTTCATATCTGTAAAACAAAAAAATAAATGTCTACCCTACCTCAAAGTAGGTTGAAATAGAATATGCCAAAGCCCATTAAAACTTTAAAACACTATATAGACTTAAGGTGGTTACCATTATTTTATACAGCTGCAAATCACTTTAAGGTTCATACTTACTCAAGCTAATATGTGAACTCCAGAGTTTGTACATAAAATGCTGTGTGTATAAGTTTACTGAACTTAAACTCATTTGTTCAAAATTCAGTTTGAAAAATAATAAAGACCAGCATAACAAAAATCTTGTGGGCACTACATTCTTTTTCTTACTTTCCAATATGGCTTTATCCATTTGTTTCCTACCAGCCAACTAATTGCCATTTTATGAAAGCAGTCTTTCCTCACATTTATGTAATCCAGTTATAGAACCCATTAGAAATTGTAAAATGGGGGCCTTAATAACTGCAATCCCAGCACTTTAGGAGGCCAAGGTAGAAAAACCACTTGAGGCCAGGGGTTCAAGACCAACGAGATGTCTACAAAAAAAATAAATGCGATAAAACATTCCCAGAGTCAGTTGGTTTATCCTTCTAGTACCTTAATCATAATTTAACCATAGTGCTGCCATTTTTCCAGAGGAAATCAAGGGGAGTAAAGCTGCATGTCACATCCCAAAAATCAAATGAACAGGGAGGAAACAAGATTTGTTACAACCTAGTATCTACTGTGGCCACTGATTACACACTATAGAAATCTTGGAAGGCTCCCAAGAGTGGTTGATAAAAGGAAAGT
Organism: Cacajao melanocephalus; assembly: GCA_963573385.1. Taxonomy (NCBI): domain Eukaryota; kingdom Metazoa; phylum Chordata; class Mammalia; order Primates; family Pitheciidae; genus Cacajao; species Cacajao melanocephalus. Next base: position 15,990 of record CAUYLG010071743.1, on the reverse strand, counting down.
GTATCCATGGGAAGCTATCAAGGGAGTGAGTAGTCTCAAGACTCCTGGGACCCGGATACTGAAAGATAAAATCTCCAAGCATTATTTACTTAAAGATGGATGAGGAAAACACCAGAGGGAAAGTTTCCCGAGAAAGCCTCCATAGCTCTTTGGTGATTTTCTCTCTGTATGTGATATATGCTAATGATTCCCACATTTAAATATCCTGACCAGATATCTCTCCTTGGCTGCTTTTATGTAACTGCATAGCTCCACCTGAATGTCCATAAGCTTCAGAAACTCAAGTCAGCACTGAGCTGAAGTTACCTAGTAACCTGCTTCTCTTTCTCCTCTCCTGTCCCCTCCTGTGGTCTCTCTCACCACCCTCCAGTTCTCACTCTAAGCCTCAGTCCTCCGCAGGTGTGTCCTCGTTTTATGTTTATTGGGCCAGTTGCCAGTATTTTTCAAACCCATTTCCTTCACTCTTCCTCCATCTCACACCAACACAACAGTAATCTGCTTCCTCAATTCCTAGCCTACAATCTTGTCCCAATAGTATCCGTTCACACACGGCAGCAAGCTGTCAGACCTTTCATGGTTCTCCATTACTTAACCCTAATGTGTTCTATGGAATACCTCTTCCACAGCATGTTATTTAAATACCTCCTATGTGAGGTGAGGAGGCTTTTCATGGTCAAATAAGATTGGGAAACACTATTAATCTAAAAATAAATAGGTTCACTGCAGGACTTATCAGAAGCTTTGACGTATTGAGAGTTTTCTAAGTGGGTACATTTATACAAGTATGTGGTGTTTTCCAAACTTGTTCTTGGAACCATTTCTGTAAATCTTTACAGAATTGTAAGATTGTAAAGACTTGTAAGAGAAATTGTGGGCCCAATCTTCTGTGGAACATACTTTAAGAAAAGCACATTTACAGAGTAGACTGCAGCCTGCATTACTTTCCCCCTGCTGATCTCTTCTGCGGTCTTAAGTTTTTAGAACATCAAATTTGACAAAATGGTGTGAAATGAGGATGACAGAGTAATGGCAAAACCACAATTACTTTTGCACCAACCTGTAGTCTGCAGATACTCTGTTTTTGCATGCCATCCTGTCTTCTGGGGATTATCTCCCTCCTTTGCCTTTCTTCCCACATGACTCATTTCACTAACTCTTTAACTCTGGCTCCTCCTTAAGATGCAGGTCAGGCATTTACCCTCTTGAGGAAGCTTTCTCTGGCACATCAGTGTCAGATAGTAGATATTCTTTCTCTATATTCCTTGAAATAACTAGAAGCCTCTATGATTTTCCAAAACTAAAACCACCAATCTACCTACAACTCATGCTAAGTTTAAAGCAGTTCACAGGACATAGAAATCAAACAAATGGATTACTACAATCAGAGGCCTGAGAAATGATCAGCCCCAATAAGTTATTTGTCCTGTAGAATTTTCAACATTGTGATTAAACTGATTGAGTCCTTGTGGTGGTGGTTAACATGTTTTCAGTCTCTGAACTGGTTATGAGGTCTTTGTCGAGCCAGGTGTGATTTTGGCAAGAGCTTTTCATATATGGTGTTATATGATTCCTGTGGCACTATATCAAGAAATGGAAAATACCTGATTGTCCCACTTTCATATGGAATTGACTGTTAAACCAGGAGAGTTACAGCTTGCCAAAACATACTAAGATATCTTACTTTGCCCTGATACACTGGCAGTAATTATAAGCAAGAATAAGAGGAGGGAAATACAGATTCTCCAAGGGGTAGTGAAAGAGTATTTAGGTATCACAGATGGTTATTGCCATCTCTTGGATGTCTTTTTTTTTTTCAATTTTTGTTTTTAATTTAAGAGACAGGGCCTTGCTGTGTTGCCCAGGGTGGAGTGCAGTGGTACAGTCATAATCTGCAGCTTCAAACTCCTGGACTCAAACAATCCTCCTATCTCAGCCTCCTTAGTAACAGGCTACAAGTGGACACCATCACATCCAGATCATTTTTAAATTTTTTTTGTAGAGATGGGGTCTCAATTTGTTTCCCAGGCTGGTCTTAAACTCCTGGTCTCAAGCAATCCTGCTTGGCCTCCCAAAGTGCTGGGATTACAGGCGAGAGCCACCATGCCTGGCCAAGATGTCTCTTTTTTTTTTTTTTTTTTTTTTTTTTAAGATGGAGTCTCACTCTGTCACCTAGGCTGGAGTGCATTGGCCCCATCTCAGCTCACTGAAACTTCTGCCTCCTGGGTTCAAGCAGTTATCCTGCGTCAGCCTCCTGAATAGCTGGTACTGACTATAAGCACCAGCCACCATTCCTGGCTAATTTTTGTATTTTGGGTAGAGGCAGGGTTTCACCATATTGGCCAGGATGGTCTGGAACTCCTGACCTTGTGATCCGCCCACCTTGGCCTCCCAAAGTTCTGGGATTACAGGCGTGAGCCACTGCACGCAGCCAATGTTTCTTATTTTAACAGTGGAGTTATATGCATAGATTGAATCAGCTTCCTTAACCTCCAGCATCTACCAGAAAGCACAGTCCACTATAGTATCAAATTAGAGATGAACCGGAAGCTTTTTGGAGTGTGAATAGACAAAGTCATGTGGGATATCATATGTAATAAAGTTTGAAAAATTTGTTAAGACCATCTACTTTTATAAAAGAATTAAATGTAACACTCAGGACTTTAGTGTTTGATATTTATCGCATCTGTAGACAGACCTCACTATACAGGTGCAGTTGAACTTTAATCTTTAGGAGTGCTTCCTCCATGTTTATACCAGCTTTTCTGGTTTTGTGACTCCTCCCTCCTCCCCTCCTTGTCTATGAGCTGTCACTGATGATCTAAAACATGTCTCCCTAGAATATCTTCCATAGTCCTAATTTGCTCTGAAATTTGTTGTGGCCTCAGAATCAAAACAACTGTGTTCAGTGTTTCAAACAGGAGTAACCAGTTGTATATTTGGTGCTGTATTATTTAATTCACAAGACATCAGAATTTGATTTTTTATGCACTAAAAGAGTTTAATTTTTTTTTCTTTTTACATCTGAACTGGTTACCATAGTTCCAGGAGGGGGTTTCATTTTAAAAGAATAGCCCATTCTTGCAAATAAAACAGTGTTTTAAACTATATTTTTTTTAAATTAGATTACACCACCACCTTCACTGTCAGATCCACTTAAAGAGCTTTTTCGGCAACAGGAAGTTGTAAGGATGAAACTACGTTTGCAACACAGTATTGAAAGGGTAAGAAATGTTTAAATTTACACTTATGCTAAAAATAACTGGGTTTAGCAATAAATTATAATGGTCTATAATTCTTTATTAGTGGATTTTAAAAATCTAGAACCATTTTGGGAAGTGGTTTATCTTGAGCTTAATTAAATGGAAAAATTGTAAGCCTGTTTTAGGATAGCTGCTCCCATATTATAATTCATGTTGAGTATATTTTTAATATATGTCTCTAATAACTTATTTGTTGAATTTGTAGAGCTATAGCAGTAGATACCTAGTGGAACATTTGGATTTTCAAGTTTTGGAATTGTTGCTTGTTACCAGCTATTTTAGGGCTAAAGGGCAAAATACTTAAAAAGGGTATGCTTATTTGTCCACATAGGTCTGTCTTAGTATCTGTCTTCCATTGGTTAGTCTTGGCATGAAATTACAGGAAGAAAAACCTATTCTAGCTATTTATAGAAATTATAAGTCATTTTGCTTGGATTTACAAAAATATAACATGTTCTTAATCTTTGGGGAGGGTTGAGGGCCTCCAAAAATGTGATGTAAGCTATGATCCTTCTTCACAGAAATGTATACATACTCATATGTAAACAAAATTTTTATGTAATTTCTTTGATTCATACATGATTGATTTTCCTGGTACAGGTTCTTAACTTTTTTCCTACTGTGGACTTCTGTAACAGTCTAGGAAATTTGAAATCTCTTTTCAGAATGTTTTTAAATAAAAAAAATTCATAGGATTACAAAGAGAAACAACAAATAAAGAAGCACAATACAGAATTTAAAACACTGCATTACCCATTGACAGTGAGCAACTTGTTAGCAATAAGAAGTTAGGTAATATAACACACATCAATACTATTTCAACTATCAGACATTTGGAGCCACTTTCAACGTATATATTCATCTGTGTACGTGTATATATATATATATATATATATATTCATCTGTGTACAAAGTATATATTCATCCGTGTACCGGTCCAGGTTACAGAAATCCTTGCCACCTTACAGTTAAGAATTCTTATTTGAATTGTGCAGTTTGTAGAACTTTAACAAATAATAGAATGATACCATCTTCCATTTATTTAACCAATAAATAATTTAGAATTGCAGAATACTCGAGGGTAACTTTAAATGTCTAACTGATATGAGAATAAACAACTTTACCTTGTGGTGACTCAGTAACTACTATCTGCAGAATTGCTTGATCTTGGCCAGCTATGTCATACAAGTATCTCTACACAGAACTGCAGTTAGGTGTCATATAGCAGCAGGTCTCATAACTGCAGGGATTTTGTTTTGTTCTGTTTTTTTGAGACAGTCTCACTCTGTCACCCAGGCTGGCAGTGGTGTGATCATCACAGCTCACCACAGCCTCAACCTTCTAGGCTCAAACCATCCTTTTGCCTCAGCTTCCCAAATAGCTGGGACTACAAGCATGTACCACCACACCCAGCTAATTTTTAAAAAAAATTTTTTTTGTAGAGATGGGGTCTCAGTGTGTTGCCCAGGCTGGTCTCCAACTCCCGGGCTTAAGCAGTCCTCATGCCTTAACCTCCCAAAATGCTGGGATTATAGGCATGAACTATCGTGGCCAGCCACTGCTGGAATTTTGAAGAAGAAATTAGTATAAAAATTTGAGGGGATATCAGTATAACTATAATACATTAATAAATTGGAAATGTTTGTGATTTCTATGAATGACAAAGCTGCAGATACTTCTGATTCTACTGTGGTTTGTGGACATATTCATGATTGAAAGAAATGCCAGTTGGAGGTTAGTGAAAATAAAAACATAAGTTTTTTCCTATCCAAGTTCACAGACTACTGTATCCCCATTCTGTCCTCAGGCTTCTTGAGGGTGTAAGGACCTCAAGTTAAGAACTGCGCTGTTCAAAGGTCATTTTCCCCACAGAAAACTGTAATACTTGAACACTATACTAAATGAACAAACAAAGTTTACAGCCAGAGTCCCTGGCCCATTTCGTCAGAACTTCCCAATGCCCCACTCTACCACCCCAGAAACTAAGAGCAAGCAAGACATTGGCACACCCATAACCTATCCTTAGAAGACACTGTTTGTGAGGCTCTGCTCAAGGGGTTTAAAAACACAAAATTAAGAATGCTGATAGAAAGTGTACTATTTAGATTGTCAGTTAAGCAACATTTATAATAAAATGACATCTCAATTATTTTAGGAGAGAGAGGCTCTGACTTTAGAAAATGTATTTCTCAGCTGGGTGCAGTGGCTCTGGCCTGTTATTCCAGCACTTTGGGAGGCTGAGGCAGGTGGATCGCTTGAGGTCAGGAGTTTGAGACCAGCCTGCCCAACATGGTGAAACGGCATCTCTTCTGAAAATATAAAACTTACTTAGGTGTGGTGGCAGGCACCTCTAATCCCAGCTACTGGAGAGGCTGAGGCAGAAGAATCACTTGAACCCGGCAGGCAGAGGTTGGAGGGAGCTGAGATCACACCATCGCATTCCAGCCTGAACAACAGAGTTGAAACTCCATCTCAAAAAAAAAATGAAAATGTATTTCTCACATGGTGTTTGCTTTTGAGGGATTTTTGGTTATTGCTCTTAATCTCTACAGGACTACAACCAACGTTTTAGAAAGATACTTCTAGCTATTTTTTCTTTTGCATTAAGTTTTTGGATATGTATTACTTCAAGTTGTACTTTAAATTGTACTTAATAAATCATAACTGTTAGGCCTACCTCTTTGAATATTGTGTGTCACATAAGAATTAAGAAGTTAGGGCTGAGCACAGTGGCTCACTCCTGTAATCCCAGCACTTTGGAAGGCCAAGGCAGGTGGATCACCTGAGATCAGGAGTTCGAGACCAGCCTGACCAACGTGGAGAAAACCCGTCTTTACTGAAAATACAAAATTGGCTGGGTGTGGTGGCGCTTACCTATAATCCCGCCTCCATGGGAGGCTGAGGCCAGAGAATCGCTTGAACCCGGGAGGCAGAGGTTGCGGTGAACTGAGATTGTGCCATTGCACTCCAGCCTGGGCAACAAGAGTGAAACTCTGTCTCAAAAAAAAAGAAGTTAATTAGGACCATGTTTCTTTGTGGGGTTTTTTTTTTTTCATGAATTTAATTAAAATCTGCAATAATACATATTTGGATTTAATGTGGCCTGTATTCTCCGTGAGGAGAAGACCAAAGTTCCTGGGAGTTGAGAAAGGGATGGGAAACATGGTGAGGAGGAGAAGGCTAGGCACATTCTTTGTATTCTCCCAGCCCAGCCTTCCAGACAGGGCCAATAAAATGATATATGTTATGAAACTGGTGAGTTCCTGGAGTCATTTTACCTCTCTGTGAAGTTCTAGCTAGCCACAGGTCCCAGGGTTATATATATATATATATACACACACACATATATATATATATATACACACATATATATATGAGACAAAGTCTCAAAGTTTATATATATATATATATATATATATATATATATAATTTTTTTTTTTTTAGCGGGGCCTGGTGGCACACACCTGTAGTCCCAGCTACTCAGGAGGCTGAGGTGGGAGGATTGCTTTAGCCCAGGAGGTCAAGGCTGCAGTGAGCTGTGATCACACCACTGCACTACAGCCTAGGTGAGAGAGTGAGATTGTTCTTAAAAAAAAAATTGTTGAATTTATGTTTTTTTAATTCTTTATTCAACTAGGAAAAACTCATTGTATCCAATGAGCAAGAAGTTCTGCGAGTTCATTATAGAGCTGCAAGAACATTGGCAAATCAAACACTGCCATTTAGTGCTTGTACTGTTTTGCTGGATGCTGAAGTATACAATGTACCATTGGACTCTCAGGTAAAATGTTTGTTGATACATTTAGAAAGAATGCTCTCAAAAAATGCAACTTGGCTATTTTTAGGATCTGTTTCCATAGAAGGAACTTGAATTCAACAATCATTAAAGGTCAAAGAAGAAAAACAACTCTTAAGCCAGAGTATTTCCAGATCAACTGGTCCTCCATTTTCTAAAGCACTCTAAACATTAGGTTTTTATTATAAAAGCAGATGATCACAAAACACCTGTGTGTTTAGGATAGTGCCTATACAGGTATATGTCATTTGTTTCTAAAATGAATGTTTATACCTTTAGTTCTGACTTCCAGGCAGCTAGAAAGCTATTGTACACTGAAAAATAGTGCAGCTAGATGGTACCTCTAGGTTGTGACAGTCCTAAAAACAGAGTGAGGCTCCTGGTTTGACTATGAATGTTGGTGGAATACATGAATTGTGAAAGACTGAAGAATATCTTCAGTAAAATTTACTGCCACATATAAATTACATGAACTCAGACCAGCCATATTAGTTTTCAGAATTTTTTAATGGCTCACAAACCAGAATGAATTCATTGGTCAGAAAAGAAAGAATTTAATGATTAAAAATTTAAAAATAAACAGTGAAGGATTACCACCTGAAAACAGACTAGGAAATGCTATTTTAAAGGAAATTAGCTAGTAATGCAAAGGATAATAGGGTCTATCACAGAAAAATATTTTTTAGACTCTTCTGAGCTTTATTTTTTTCATCTACAAAAAAATCAAGATTGAACTAGATCGGTAGGTTTCAAACTTAAGGCACCAGATGGGCATGGTGGCTCATGCCTGTAATCCCAGCACTTTGGGAGGCCAAAGTGGGCAATCACTTGAGCTCAGGAGTTCAAGACCAGCCTAAGAAACATGGTGAAACCATATTTCTGCCAAAAAAATACAAAAATTAACTGGATGTGGTGGGGCACACCTGTAGTCCCAGCCACGAGGGAGGCTGAGGGAGGAGGATCTCTTGAGCCTGTGGGAGGTCAAGGCTATAGTGAGCTGTGATTGCACCACTGCACTCGAGCCTGAGCAACAGAGTGAGACCCTGTCTCAAAAAAAAAAAAAAAAACCCTAAAGCACTAACTGTTTTTCAAATGAAAGTGTTCAGAGATATCTGAGGATGCTATTAACATTGGATCTCTTCAGAAAGAACTGTGTGACTAAGGACATAGGCACTGGAGAGGCCACTGAGGGACTTTCTAGAACTTTCCTACTTAAAGATGTTTAAAGGGAAGAATGGTTCTTAATAACTGCAATTAACAGTTAAACCATGTTCTTATAGGCTGGACTAGACACTGTGGTATCTTGAGGTCTTTTTAAGTTTTGAACAGTTAGAGAGTAATGAGTTTTAGAGCAATATAAATTGAGGTTTATAATCAAGTTACAAGGAAAAGTCTCTTGGAGATTTGTAGCTCAGAATGGTTGAGTAAACATACACACCTGTTGATTTCTTCTTTCTCCCAAAACTCATTGAAATGACAAAAGACAGCCCGGTGAGGTTGTTCACACCTGTAATCCCAGCACTTTGGGAGGCCAAGGCAGGTGGATCTTGAGGTCAGGAGTTCAAGACCAGCCTGACCAACATAGAGAAACCCTATCTCTACTAAAAATACAAAATTAGCTGGGTGTGGTGGCATGCCCCTTTAATCCCAGCTTCTCAGGAGGCTGAGGCAGGAGAGAATCGTTTGAACCCAGGAGGCAGAGGTTGCAGTGGGCCAAGATTGTGCCACTGTACTCTAGCCTGGGCAACAGAGTAAGACTCCATCTCTGTAAAAACAAAGAAATGGCAAAAGACATAAAAGTAAAAAGCCTGGCATGGTGGTGTATCCGTGTAGCCCTAGCTACTCCAGGTGGCTAAGGTGGGAGGATCAATTAAGCCAAGGAGTTCCAGCCTGCAGTGAGGTATGATTGCGCTACTGCACTCCAGCCTGGATGACAGAGCAACACTCTGTTTCTTAAAAATAATTAATTAAAAATAAAAAAATTCATAGCAGAGCTGGAAATTGAGGTGGGAAACTATTAGACAAAAACATTAAGAAATTTCTGATAACATTTAAAATAGATGAAAACATATTGCTAATCAAATACAGCAGAGTTGGGGAAAGCCCAGTCTCATATAGGTTAAAAAGAGAATTTCAAAAATAAATGCACTTTCCTAGAAAAGTATAAATTTTCAATTGTAAAGGGATTTTGATAACTTGAGTAATTCATTTTACCCTGCCCCAGATTTTCTTAGTGATCCAGACTACCTGACTTTAGATTAAATTAAGATTGATAAGATCCTTTTGTGGATCATAAGCCTGATGATTGAGTTTTCACACTCTGTGAGACAGGCCTCTCTCAAACCTTGTTGCATTGAGCACACATTACCTGTCTGACATGGGGGAAGAAATTCAGCTTGATGAGATACCAAAATGTGAGGCATATTCTCTTGACATAGAGAAACTTATCCTAAAAACATTTCTGCATTTTTGGTGACTTACTTAAATATGGAACTGTTATCCACCCTTTTACAGCTGGTTTTAGAGTACAGGGTCTCAAGTAGCAGGCATATTTCCTATAGGAGTAGCCTTTGAAAGAACTAAAGGGAAAAAAGTTTACTTTTCTTTGGGTAGGGCTTAGATCATCCATTAGTCTACTCTCTTACCGTTACTTCTTCCTTTTCAAAATAAACTTATGTGAGCACCTGAAATGTGGTAAAGAAAAATAAATAAACTTGTAATATTTAAAAGTCAACAATAAAATGTTAAATAGTCAAAACATCTAACTTGGGGCCCAAGGAAGAAATTGTAGCTGCTAAAAATGAGAGTAGTGTGAGTGTGAGGGCTACCTGCTACCTGGATGTCACTTTGATGCACTGGTAGTGGTAGTAATTAGAGGGAGTGAGTGCTCCATTGAGTGCTTCCTGTGTGCCTGAGCATTATGGTGAGGGCTTTATAGACACTTTTCATTCTCAAAACAAGCTGAAGAGGTGCCATTACCACATTTTACAGAGTGTAAGACTGAGACTGTATAATTAGTTCAAGATTACATAGTAAGGTACGGAGCTGAAATTTGAATATAGCCTATGTTAATTCCAAAACTTGTATTCTTTTTTTTTTTTTTTTTTTTTGAAATGGAGTTTCACTCTTGTTGCCCAAGCTGGAGTGCAATGGCGCAATCTTGGCTCACTGCAACCTCCACCTCCCGGGTTCAAGCGATTCTCCTGCCTCAGCCTCCCAAGTAGCTGGAATTACAGGCATGCACCACCACACCCAGCTAATTTTGTTGTATTTTTAGTAGAGATGAGGTTTCTCTATGTTGGTCAGGCTGGTCTCAAACTCCTGACCTCAGGTGATCTGCCTGCCTCAGCCTCCCAAAGTGCTGGGATTACAGGCATGAGCCACCACACCCGGCCTCAAAACTGGTATTCTTAATTATTGATAAAGAATTTCTTCATGAGCACCCTAGAGATTGGTCCTGGAAGAAATGTTGGCCTCAAAAGCAGCTCTCTCCCACCTGGATACTTTTTGTCCCTACAGATAGTAAACTTTAACATTAAAATTGTCTGTCATTGATTATACAATAATAATGTCACAGGCACAGTACTTAATATAACATGCCTTTTTGAGCAACATCTTTGACTTAGAACAATAGGAATCTATTTTAGTTAATAACTAAACCTACCATCCCAAAAATTCTAATAACCAGTCTGCCTGCACAATATGAAAATAAAAGTTTTACCAAACTTCAATAGTATTCCATTTATATATTTTTCAAAATATATTTTCATCATTACTAAGGGGCATGTACCATAAAAATATTATAATGATATAGATTTTAAACTGGTTTATTGTATTTTATAACATTCAACTTTTCTCTTTTAGTCTGATGACAGTAAAACTTCTGTGAGGGATCGCTTTAATGCAAGACAATTCATGTCTTGGTTACAAGATGTGGATGATAAATTTGACAAATTGAAGGTACGTATGTTTAGAAGTCAGTTTAAATGAATGCTTCCTCCTTCTTAAAAAAAATCTTTACAGCTGTATTGGAGAGAAATAATTAGGAGGGGAAAGAATGGTTAGTCATGAATCCTCACACTGGGCCACAATTGGAAAGATAAGGACCACAAGTCCATTTTAAGGATTAATATAGTATGAAAGAGGAAACTACCACAGAAAATGCAGTTTCCAGTATGGGTCTTCATGCTTATTATCCAGTATACCTGTCAGGTTATAGATTGAACATATGAAAGAATAGGAGAATGGTAAGAAAAGGAATATAATTTTCAAATAATCTATAAAGCAAATAATTTGATTTGAGATTTTGAAATAATATTTTCAAGTTAAAATCTATAACAGCAGTCCCAACCTTTTTGGCACCAGGGACCAGTTTTGTTTAAGACAGTTTTTCCATGGGAGAGGGTGGGAGGATGGTTTTGGGATGAAACTTCCACTTCAGATCATCAGGCATTAGATTCTCATAAGGAACATGCAACCTAGATCTCTTGCATGTGCATGCGCAGTTCACAATAGGGTTTGCGCTCCTAGGAGAATCTAATGCCGCAGTTGATCTAACAGGAGGCTGAGCTGAGATGGTAATGCTCCTGCAGTGTGGCCTGGTTCCTAACAGGTCATGGACCAGTACCAGTCTGGGGGTTGGGGACCCTTGCTGTATAAGATGAACGTGAAGTTGCAGACCCAGAAATAGTATGTGTGTACAAACAGGGTAAAACAGAAATGGACTAGTTGGCTGGTGTGGCGGTTCATGACTGTAATCCCAGCACTTTGGGAGGCCGAGATAGGCGGATCACCTGAGGTTAGGAGTTTGAAACCAGCCTGGCCAACATGGTGAAGCCCCATCTCTACCAAAAATTTAAAAATTAGCCAGGCGTGGTGGCACATGCCTGTAGTCTCAGCTGCTTGGGAGGCTGAAGCAAGAGAATCGCTTGAACCCAGGAGGCAGAGGTTGCAGTGAGCCCAGATCTCGCCACTGCACTCCAGCCTGGGAGACAGCAGGACTGTGTCTCAAAAAAGAAAAGAAAAGAAATGGGTTTGTAATTCAAATGCTTTTTATGCTCCTGATATGTCCATCTTAGTCCCTAAAGAAACTGGATGAGATTAATTTTTAAACAAAGCAAAGTTAACAGAATAATCAAGTAACTCTTCTCTTCTCTTAAATAGACCTGTCTTTTAATGAGGCAACAACATGAAGCTGCAGCTTTAAATGCTGTCCAGAGATTAGAATGGCAGCTCAAACTCCAGGAACTTGATCCTGCCACCTATAAATCTATCAGCATTTATGAAATCCAGGAGTTTTATGTTCCCCTTGTTGATGTTAATGACGACTTTGAATTGACTCCTATATAGCAGTCAGTACTTCCTGATAGTGTTATCCTAAACTGGTGATGCTTAAGCGTTATACTGTGGAATACTGCCTTTTGACAAAAATACTCATGCCTTTACAATTGTTAGTAAAGTTCAATTATAGTTGGTTATGTAGTAAACACTGTCATTTTATAAAAAATGAGAATTATTTTGGATCTTAGATCCAAACACAGTTTCTAATAGAAAACTATTATTTATATTGGAAAAGGTAACTATTGCATTACGGCATGTTGGCAGACTAGTAGATATTTAAAAAGTTGAGAATCTGCTAACAGCGCTGGAAGTTGTTAGCACTCTTGAGTAATGAGATAACCACTAGTATTCAAATCTCTTTCAGGTTTTAACAAAAATACATCAATAAACTAAAAGGGTCAGTTCCTACCAAATAGTTTCTAATGTGGGAGAAAAACTTGGCACAAAATTTCTTCAGTTTATTATATCTGTAAATTATTGTACAGTTTTCTTTTTGAAAAGTTTTAATATTGTCTTCCTTTTTAATAACTTATTTTATACATATTGTGCAGATGTAAATCTTGTAATTAATGGTCAAACTGTATACAAAGGGATTGGTAGTCAAAACATGTACAAAGAAATAACTGTAAAATCGTTTTGTCTCCTGTTTTATTGGACCAAAGTTGTGGTTTGTATGGAGTGTAGTAGTAGTGTGAACAGGTAGAAAACTTTTAAATACGGCATGCATGTGTTTCAGTTAGCTTGTTTTCATCACCATAACTGCAAAGATTGTGGCTTAGTTGTATTGCATGCTTCCTATAATTTAACTCTCTCCATAATTGATGCCTGCAACAGTGTAAGGCGCTTCATACTAGTTTCCTCTGGTAAACCTGTGACTTACTGTGTTTAGACTTAGTCATACAAAAAAACTTAGCTCTTTTCTCATCTCACAGTGGAGCCTATTTCCCCAGGAAAAAAAAAAATGCCTTTGAATGAAAATTCTGAAATTGTAAATGTCTATTTTAATATTCAACTATGAAAGAACCTGTGAATATATGTAAATATGTTTAATAAATTTTATTGGTCATGTTAAATCATTGTAAAACTTTTTTACATTGCTTAATGTTTTAAGCTTAATAGCCTTTGCACTTTTAAAATAAAAACCAAGTATGCAAATCAAAAAAAGATATTTGGTAGTCAAAATAAGTAAAAGAAATATAGGAATATTCCAGTCAATCTCTGAAATATTTATGAAAAACAGGTTAATATGTTGTATTTTTTTTCCTTGTATCAAGATACAAAACATAATTTGCAAAATTTTATAATTGAAATAAAACTTGGTATGCTGTTTTATAATAAATTAGCAATATACTTAGGAAAAAATCCAGTTACTCCTATAACATGATATAAATTAAATATTCAGGAATATTTCAGGTCTGAAATCTGCTGCTGAACTTGTTAGACATTTTTGAAAGGAAAATTAGTTAGTGCACAATTTATCATAAGTATATGAGGTAAAATTTGCGAAACTTTCCACAGTACTTTCTTGAATTATGATACTGAATGTTTTCTATTCCCATAGAGCAAAGTGAGCAAATATGTGAGGAATGAAGTGATCTAGGACACGCTGGAAATTCCAGCTAGTGGGAGAGAATGTAAATGTTTTTGAGTGCAAAGGTACATATTAAGCTTAGGGATTTTTGAATTTTTACGTCAATTCATATTTTAATTCTTACTGTACTTGGCATGCGCAATAAAGCAGCACATGTAAAAAAAAAATACACAGTGCAAGGACTTTATTATAAAGGTTGGATATAGTTTTCTTTAGAAATTTAGGCGAGAGATTTTGGCCTTTTTTATTGGATAAATGGGGCCAGAAAGGCAGGGTAGATTTTGAAGCACTGGTTCTGTTGAAGTTAAGTTTATTAATAAGCCTGGGAACATTAAAAGCTAATTTATAAAAGCAATACTTTTTAATATGAAAACTTACTGCAAAGTTTGTTTATACTGTTGCCTAAAAAGGAAATTTGATGGGTTAGTGTGGCAAATTGTAAAAATCAAAAACCAAATAATTGAGCTTTGAAGTTGTAGAAAATCAGAGAGGGTTAAGTTTATAGAGCATTTTGTTCTGATGGTTGCTGGGAAATGGGCCAAACAGAACAAGCTTCAGAAGAGAAAAGCCAGCAAGCAGGAATCTGGTGAATTTTAGTCATCCAGCTTTTTAGTCTTAACTACAGTTCTCACGCTCTTCAATAGTACCTCAAAAAGCTGGAGCCTCTCTGCCATGATTATGCTTCTACAAATTTCCTTTGTAAAGAGACTTAAAGCTAATGATAGCTTAAAAGAAAAGTTAATGCCTTCTCGTTGGAAATGTATACTCAAATAAGTAGTTAAGGGCTTTTGGTATTAAAGATATTCTGAAGCTCTGAAATGCTAGAAAAAAACTTGGAGTATGCCTGAAAAGGTTTTGGATTCAGAAAGAAAAATAAAGGATGATTAGTTTAATCAGTGATTCTTTTTAAATTATTCAAATATCATGAACAAGATACTAAATTGTACCTAAGGATTTGTATTTCTTTAAAATTTGTTCTAAATATCTGTTTAATAAATGACTAGTTGATATTTGTGCATGTTATTTAATAAAGAGTTATATTTTTATAGAAAAAAATAAGAGTGAAATGTGTGCTAAATGTTTTTTACTTAATTTTACTTGGGCAGCTAGTAAAATTGCAGAAATATTCATCCTGGGAAAAGAAACAGCCTTTCAAGAATTAGCCTTTCAAGTTCAAATCTATTTAGTAATAAGAAGTCTCACAAGTGAATTTTTAGGCATACCTCAGACATTTTAGGTTCTAGACCATCTCAGTAAAGCAAATACCACAGTAAAGCAAGTCAAGAGGAATTTTTTTGGTTTCTCAGTGCATATAAAAGTTTTGTTTATACTATAGTCTATTATGCAATAGCATTATGTCTAAAAATATGTACATAAGTTTAAAAATATTTCATTGCTAAGAAATGGTAATGAAGTCAGCACATGCTGTTGGAAAAAGAACACCAATAAACTTGTTTGATGCAGGGTTGCCACAAACTTTCAATTTGTAAAAAACTGCAATATGTACAAAGCACAATAAAGCAAAGCACAATAAAACAGGATTGCCTGTATTAGACATGCTGCAAACTTCATAATTGGAAACATCTCAAAGACTCCATGAAGCTAATTTGAATGGGACTTAACAATAAGACAGTTATTCTAGAAATTGAATGCAGAGCTAAATACATACTTTTCCAAAAAGTATTTTTTATTGTTTCTGGTATCTTAAAACATAAAAACCCAAATTTTTATATAGAAGAAATTGACTCTGTAAAACTCAATGTTTAAAGGAAGCATTTTCACATTTTAAAAAATTATTTTTAAGTATTTAGGACAAAATTATTGCTACAAGAGATAGTAATGGAAAAGATTGCATGAGTTTAGTGGTTAAGATACCTTGTAATTCATTCTCTTTGTTTTTTTTTTTTTTTTTTTTTTTTTAGGCAGAAACTCTGGTTTGCCCCGACTGGAATGCAGTGGCGCCATAATGGCTCCCCACAACTTCCCCCGCCCAGGTGAAAGCG